>SKCR01047279.1:0-195751 GCA_019454045.1 Zanthoxylum bungeanum
GATTCTACCGCAAGATGATGAAGAACTAGAAAACATAGAGACAGGCTCAGTGAATCCTGCTAAGAAACAATGGATGAAAGCAATGGAAGAAGAGATGGAGTCAATGAGGTCAACCAAGTTGGGAATTAGTTGATCTACCCAAAGGACGCAAAGCTGTTAAGAACAAATGGGTTCTTAAAATAAGCGTAATGCCGATGGCAATATCGAAAGATATAAAGCACGACTTGTGGCAAAAGGGTATACACAACAGGAAGGAATTGACTATGAAGAGACTTTTTCACCTGTTGTAAGGTTTACCTCAATTCGCTTGATTCTGGCTTTAGTAGCAAGTATGGATCTAGAATTACATCAAATGGATGTAAAGACTGTTTTTCTCAATGGAGAACTTGATGAAGAAATCTACATGGAACAACCAGTAGGTTTCATAAAAGAAAATGAAAATGAGAAAGTATGTAGACTTTTTAAAGTCTATATATGGTCTCAAGCAATCGTCTAGACAATGGTATATACGATTCCACAATACAATCATTTCGAATGATTTCACAATGATAGATGAGGATCATTGTGTGTGTACACCAAGAGAGATAAAGATAAGTTCATTATCTTATCTTTGTACGTGGATGATATACTTATAGCCGGAAATGATAAAGGAGTTTGTAAAACACATTAAGAATGGTATCATCTAACTTCGAGATGAAAGATATGGGTGAAGCTGCATATATTCTTGGGGTTAAGATCTCAAGAAATTGTTCAAAGAATATTATTCTTTCACATGAGTCATATATAAAGAAAATTCTTGAACGCTTCCAAAGCAAGCTTGCAAAACCCATTGATACTCCTATCACAAAAACTGAAGCTTTGAGTCGTAGATTGTGTCCTAAACTCCACAGGAAAAGGAACAAATGAAGAAAGTTCCTTATGCAAATGCAGTTGGAAGTTTAATGTACGCAATGTTGTGTACAAGACCTGATATCTGTTTCGCTTGTGAATGGTAAGTAGATACCAATCCAATCCAGGACTAGCACATTGGAAAGCAGTTAAAAGAATTTAGGTATCTGAGAGGGACAGCTGAATTACTCATTGTGTTATCAAGGAAATGATCTGCAATTGAGAGGCTATACTGATGCTGACTGGGGAGGAGATTTAGATGAAAGAAAATCTACCTCCGTTTTTGTTTCTTGCTAAACAATGGTGCCATTTCATGGAGCAGTAAGAAAAAATCTTGTATAGCCTTATCCACAATGGAGGCTGAATTTGTGGCCTTTTCATCAGCAGTACAAGAGGCTGTGTGTGAAAGGTTCTTGGATCATTTGGGTATGTCAAATGAAGCTTCTGGTCCAGTATTAGTTAACTGTGATGAGTGAAGCAGCGATAGCCTACACAAAAGACCTAAAATTCCATTGTAAAAGAAAAATAGATACCAAATATAACTTTGTGAAAGACATCGTTGCACGAGAAAAGGTAAACATGAAGTACATTTCTACGCAAGAAATGTGTAGCAGATCCATTGACCAAGCCTGTTCCTAGAGATGTCTTTGTTAGACATGTAAAAACTCAGGGATTGCGTAGATGTTAATGTGCTTACATATTATGATATGTATTTTCCCAAATAATGTTTACTAATGTTAATACTCATTGATATTTGTGTTCAATGCTTACATGTTATTATGTTGATACATGTTTAAACAAATATACTATTTGTTAGTATGAGAAGTATGTCGGACAAGTGAATGATTGGCCCCTCACACGGGCAATCGCCTCCATTATTTTGTGTTAATGGGAGATGAGACAAATTTTTAAGCTAATTATCTGAGTGATAATTTAGAGAGCTCAAGCTTGAAAATTAAGTAATGTCGTTATGGGTCACTTTCTCTGTGATATGACCCAAGGTGAATAAGTTCGTTTCACCTTACTTGTCTTAATGTCAGTTATGAGTTAGACATTGTGTTTGTCTGAACTATAATCTGTACGGTATTTTATGAGACATGCGCTCCATGGGAAATGAGAGAATACCGTAGCACATGTTTTCATACCATGTGTACATTTGTGACTATTGAGGGTAATACAAGTAGAGATCTCAGTCTTGATATTGTGTGAGACCCTTGAGATTATTTCAATCTCACATTGTACCCTTTAGACTCTTGTCTGCTTCTTAAAACTTAGATTTGATGATCGCTATCTTGGAGTGTTGCTAAAAGATCATGAGAGATTCGATCTGAAAGAACATCTCTGGAAAAGCGAATTGAATCAAAGTTGAGAGATTCGAGAAATGAGAAAGATCATTATAGAGTAATATCACATTAGCTTGTATTCATGGTCGACCAATTATGTTATTCTATGTGATCAAACATGATTGTGAATACAAAATAAATATTACATTCGAAAAGAGATCGAGAGAGATTTAATGTGATAAATGATCGAGGATACTCCATACATAATCCACTATGGGTCTATCCATTTTTCGAGCGGCTATATATTCCTAACAGATGTATAGCAATTGAGCTCTCGAAGTATGCTGGTCACACGGCACAATTGCAAAGTATGAATTATTCTTGTAGAGATAATAAAAAATGTTGATCCCATCATGTGTGAGTGGGAGATGTTGGAAATTAATTGTTGTTAATTATTTGGTGTTGTTAAATAACAACAATTAGTAATAATTCATGTTGGAAATTATTAAGTTAATTATGTGGTGTTGTTAAATAACAACAATTAGTAATGATTTCATTACTAAGTAAACAACAAGAATTGTTAATCAAATAATTAAGTAACAACAAGAGTTGTTAAGTGACAACAATTAGTAAAATGTTAAATGGGGAACATAGTACACCCATGATGGTAACATTTTTGGAGGGTTAGAAAAGGTCATTATGCATCCTAATAATGTGATTAATAGTAATCAATGCATGTGATTACATAGTGACTTGATTTCCCTCCTATAAATAAGACTATTTGCTTATTGAGTTAAGCAATCAATTAAGTTTGATTAAGAGGTCTCTACAAACATAAAAGGTATGCAATTGTGTTGTGGTTAGTATAGATTTATTTCAATTAGCATGTAAATAAATCTAGGTCTAGTAATACATGTATGGTTAGATCCTAAGAGGACAAACATGTAAATATATTAGGGATTATGTTTCCTAACACTTTGAAAATTATGTAAAGAATGGTGTCTTTTTCTTTTGATAAAAGTTTCGTAAGAGATGAAAAATCTTGTGTTTATTCTTAATGTTTGCGACCTTTGATCAAAATTTGTGTCCATTTTTTTTGAATTGATTATTAAATGAAACATTATATATTAGTAAAATGACAATAAAAATAGTCATTTTTTCGTATCATCATTGTATAAATGATGTTGTTTTTAGATATCATCACGATGATATAAAGTGAAATCATATTAATACGGGAAGCAATAAAGTTGAATTATAGAAGCTGAATTAAATATTGTAGGAGGAAACATAATCCCTAATATATTTACATGTTTGTCCTCTTAGGATCTAACCATACATGTATTACTAGTCCTAGATTTATTTACATGCTAATTGAAATAAATCTATACTAACCACAACACAATTGCATACCTTTTATGCTTTGTAGAGACCTCTTAATCAAACTTAATTGATTGCTTAACTCAATAAGCAAATGGTCTTATTTATAGGAGGGAAATCAAGTCACTATGCATTGATTACTATTAATCAATTATTAGGATGCATAATGACATTTTTCTAACCCTTACAAAAATGTTAACATCATGGGTGCACCATATGTTCCACATTTAACATTTCACTAATTGTTGTTACTAACAACCCTTGTTGTTACTTAATTATTTGATTAACAACTCTTGTTGTTTACTTAATTATTTGATATTACTAATTGTTGTTATTCAACAACACCAAATAATTACTTAATAATTTCCAACATGAAATTATTACTAATTGTTGTTATTTAATAACATCAAATAATTTGCTTAATAATTTCCAATTAACAACATTACATTATCCAACATCTCCCACTCACACATGATGGGATCAACATTTTTTTTTATTATCTCTACAAGAATAATTCATACTTTGCAATTGTGCCGTGCGACCAGCATACTTCGAGAGCTCACTTGCTATACATCTGTTAGGAATATATAGCTGCTCGAAAAATGGATAGAACCATAATGGATTATGTATGCAGTATCCTCGATCATTTATCACATTAAATCTCTCTCGATCTCTTTTCGAATGTAATATTTATTTTGTATTCACAATCATGTTTGATCACATAGAATAACATAATTGGTCGACCAATGAATACAAGCTAATGTGATATTACTCATATAATGATCTTTCTCATTTCTCGAATCTCTCAACTTTGATTCAATCGCTTTTCCAGAGATGTTCTTTCAGATCGAATCTCTCATGATCTTTCAGCAACACTCCAAGATAGCGATCATCAAATCTAAGTTTTAAGAAGCAGACAAGAGTCTAAAGGGTACAATGTGAGATTGAAATAATCTCAAGGGTCTCACAATATCAAGACTGAGATCTTTACTTGTATTACCCTCAATAGTCACAAATGTACACATGGTATGAAAACATGTGCTACGGTATTCTCTCTTTCCTTCCCATGGAGCGCATGTCTCATAAAATACCGTACAGATTATAGTTCAGACAAACACAATGTCTAACTCATAACTGACATTAAGACAAGTAAGGTGAAACGAACTTATTCACCTTAGGTCATATCACAGAGAAAGTGACCCCATAACGACATTACTTAATTTTCAAGCTTGAGCTCTCTAAATTATCACTCAGATAATTAGCTTAAAAATTGTCTCATCTCCCATTAACACAAAGTAATGGAGGCGATTGCCCGTGTGAGAGGGCCAATCATTCACTTGTCCGACATACTTCTCATACTAACAAATAGTATATTTGTTTAAACATGTATCAACATAATAACATGTAAGCATTGAACACAAATATCAATGAGTATTAACATTAGTAAACATTATTTGGGAAAAATACATATCATAATATGTAAGCACATTAACATCTACGCAATCCCTGAGTTTTTACATGTCTAACAAAGACATCTCTAGGAACAGGCTTGGTCAATGGATCTGCTACCATTTCTTGCGTAGAAATGTACTTCATGTTTACCTCTTCTCGTGCAACTATGTCTTTCACAAAGTTATATTTGGTATCTATATGTTTCGTTTTACAATGGAATTTTGGGTTCTTTTGTGTAGGCTATCGCTGCTTCACTATCACAGTTAACTAATACTGGACCAGAAGCTTCATTTGACATACCCAAATGATCCAAGAACCTTTTCAACCACACAGCCTCTTGTACTGCTGATGAAAAGCCACACAATTCAGCCTCCATTGTGGATAAGGCTATACAAGATTGTTTCTTGCTGCTCCATGAAATGGCACCATTGTTTAGCAAGAAAACAAAACCAGAGGTGGATTTTCTTTCATCTAAATCTCCTCCCCAGTCAGCATCAGTATAGCCTCTCAATTGCAGATCATTTACTTGATAACACAATGAGTAATCAGTTGTCCCTCTCAGATACCTAAATATTCTTTTAACTGCTTTCCAATGTGCTAGTCCTGGATTAGTTTGGTATCTACTTACCATTCCAACAGCGAAACAGATATCAGGTCTTGTACACAACATTGCGTACATTAAACTTCCAACTGCATTTGCATAAGGAACTTTCTTCATTTGTTCCTTTTCCTGTGGAGTTTCAGGACACAATCTACGACTTAAAGCTTCAGTTTTCGTGATAGGAGTATCAATGGGTTTGCAAGCATGCATTTGGAAGCGTTCAAGAATTTTCTTTATATATGACTCCTGTGAAAGAGATAATAAATTCTTTGAACGATTTCTTGAGATCTTAACCCCAAGAATATATGCAGCTTCACCCATATCTTTCATCTCGAAGTTAGATGATAACCATTCTTTAATGTGTTTTACAAACTCCTTATCATTTCCGGCTATAAGTATATCATCCACGTACAAAGATAAGATAATGACTTATTTTTATCTCTCTTGGTGTACACACAATGATCCTCATCTATCATTGTGAAATCATTCGAAATGATTGTATTGTGGAATCGTATATACCATTGTCTAGACGATTGCTTGAGACCATATATAGACTTTAAAGTCTACATACTTTCTCCTTTTCATTTTTTTTTATGAACCTACTGGTTGTTCCATGTAGATTTCTTCATCAAGTTCTCCATTGAGAAAAGCAGTCTTTACATCCATTTGATGTAATTCTAGATCCATACTTGCTACTATAGCCAGAATCAAGCGAATTGAGGTAAACCTTACAACAGGTGAAAAAGTCTCTTCATAGTCAATTCCTTCCTGTTGCGTATACCCTTTTGCCACAAGTCGTGCTTTATATCTTTCGATATTGCCATCGGCATTACGCTTTATTTTAAGAACCCATTTGTTCTTAACAGCTTTGCGTCCTTTGGGTAGATCAACTAATTCCCAAACTTGGTTGGACCTCATTGACTCCATCGAAACGACGTCGAGGAATGCCTATACGATTACTACGTCGCAATTGGGATTCTAGTGGTGGAACTGATTCCTCACTTTCGATATTATTCCCATTTGGATCGTGCACATTGCTCCCACTAGGATTATGTACATCACTCCCACTCGGATCACGTAATGAGACTCGTGTGAAACTAATTCATCATTTTGAGATTCATGTGAAACAGATTCATCATGTTTTCTCAAATTTCTCTCATTACTCCCACTTGAATTAGGTAAACCCGAGTGTTCACCAATCATGTGATCCATGTGATCTTGAGTTTCATATAGAGATAAATCTTGACCTATCTCTCCCTGCTTAGGGAAATCATTTTCTAAAAAAGTGATATCTCGTGATTCAAATTCTGTCACGCCTCCACTTTCATGTTCACCTGTGCAAACATATCCTTTTGATTGTTCAGAATATCTTATGAAGATACTCTTTTTTCCTCTTGGGCCTAACTTTCCATGTTCGTGAGAACGCACATAAACAAAGCCGCACAACCCCAAGGTTTTAGAAAGTGAATATCTGGTTTACGACCTGTCCATAACTCATATGGTGTGGTGGACACAGATTTAGATGGCACTCGGTTAAGTACTATGTGGCAGTTAATAATGCATCACCCCAATAGGTTATAGGCAAATTTGCTTGTGCCATCATAGACCTAACCATCTCAAGAA
Source organism: Zanthoxylum bungeanum (assembly GCA_019454045.1). NCBI lineage: Eukaryota > Viridiplantae > Streptophyta > Magnoliopsida > Sapindales > Rutaceae > Zanthoxylum > Zanthoxylum bungeanum. Next base: position 7,225 of record SKCR01047279.1, read on the forward strand.
GAGTTCTATTTCTTCTTTCCGCAACACCATTTTGTTGAGGAGTAGCAGGAGTAGTCAACTGACGACTAATTCCTTTTTCATCACATAATTCTCTGAACTGATCAGATAAGTACTCACGACCACGGTCAGTGCGTAGTGCTTTAATTTTCTTATCCAATTGATTTTCTGTCAATTCATAAATTTCTTGAAACATTCTAATGCTTCGGATTTATGAGCAATCAAATAGACATAACCAAAGCGAGTAAAATCATCTATAAATGTGATGAAATAAGATGCTCCATGCCTTGCCCTGACATTCATTGGACCACAGATATCTGAATGAATTATTGTAATGGAAATTCTGCTGTAGTCCCTTTTCCAAATGGTTTTCTCGCAGTTTTTCCTGCCAAACAATATTCACAGGTTGACAATTCTACCTTCTCAATATTTCCCAGAAGGCCTTCTTTGGCTAATCTGTCATTCTTTGTGTTGGCCAATGTGGCCAAGTCTAGCATGCCACACAATTACATCACCATCATTATTGACAGTTGAAATAACAACGAAAACTGGAATTGTGATTGAAACACTCAACATTCAATACAATAAAACCATCAAGAAAAAACCAGAACCATAGTGTATTGTACCTAAGTACAAATCAACACCAAATTTATGGAAGTTCAAATTGAAACCTAAATTAACCAAAACCAACACAATACTAAATTTCGACGAATTTGTGGAGCAAACAATACATCATGTAGTAGTAAAGTTTTTCCACCATGCATGACTAACTTGCATGTTCTATGCCTTTGACTTCAACCCGTGAGTTGTTGCCAACATATATCCACTTCACCCCAGGTGAAATTCGCCGAAATTCCACGAAGGCATCTCTATCCTTCGCTACATGGTCTGTGGCTCCTGAGTCTACAGTCCACAAAGGATTAGATTCAGTTAGAAAGATTGAACTTGAAACACATATTTCATTTAAATATGCACGAAAGGTATTCACCTTTTTAGGCTCAGTGCAGTCACGAGCAAAATGACATTTCTTACCACAGTTAAAACATTTAACCTTTGCCATGTTTTTCTTTTTGGTAGGACGTTTTCCTTTCCCATGTTGATTGGTTTTCTGTTTCTTTTCTGGCTTAGAAGAATTTTGTTCTTTTCCGAACTGGAACCCACCACCATGAAATTTTCTTTTCTTTTTGAAACCCCCCTGGTTTGCTAGTTTCTGTCATATACACTTCAGCATTTGACTTAGCAGCCGCAAGGCGGTCGCTTTCTAATTCAAGTTACGTTTGGCATCATCAAAGGTTTTGATGCTCTCATTGTGGGTCAAATGCATTTTCATATGCTCCCAGCTATTTGGAAGAGAACGAATGACCGCTTGGACTTTCTGTTCATCTGTAAGAACATGTCCAGCATCTGCCAGTTCAGTAATCATGTTTGACATTTGCTCAAGTGTTTTGACATAGTAAACTCAGGGCGTTTCTTGTATGTGTCAAACTTGATTGTCAGTGACCTGAGTTTGGTTATTGAGGTACTACCAAACTTTTCAGCTAGTGTGGACCACATGTCCTTGGCCATGTCATATTTCCTGAACTCTTTCATTAGGTCATTATCCATACTGCTCAGCAACGTAATGCGGGCAATGGAATTCTTTTTCTTCCAGGCCTCATAAGCCTCTCGGTCTCGCTTGTGTTGGGCCGCAGTGCCCTGTTCAGGTTCATCCATGCTCATTTTCAAAGTTTCAAGAACCTCTTGTTCTTCTAGCACATATTGGATTTTCATGTTCCAAATTTCATAATTATCGCCATTCAGTTTCTCACCCTTGTTGAGTTCAGCAATAATGTTCTTGTTGCGGAAGCCATATTAAAAACACAAAGTTTCTACAGACATTCATGCACAATGTTAATACTTTATTTATTTTATCATGAAATAAATTATGTTTAATAAAATTCTTCAATGGGGTTGGAGTCAAAAGGCCACTATGTGTCCAATCATCATCCAATTACCCAATGTAAAAATATTATCAACATAATCAATCATGTAAAATCATTTTCTAAAAATTACGTAAATTCTTAGAACATCTTAATCATGCGATTATTGTACATGACAATCATTGATTTAATTACATAAATTAAATTCAACATGAAACATTCATACATATAAATACAATATTTACATGCCGTAAAATAACACACAGAAACAACATGAAAGAAAATAATATTTTACAATAATAATTTTCCCAGTTGTAGAGTCCCAACTCATGTATGTTTTTGGATACGAATCCTCAAACTCTTTGGGTAACTCGTAATTGATCTTGGACAGCCATGGAAAACCTATAGCAAATTTAGGATCCTTACAACGTTTCAGGGACATCGAAGGAAAAATAGTATTATTTGCCTTATGTCGTATTTACTGAACCGCTAACCTCTCAATGGCTTTATTATAAGGAACATGTTTTTCCTCACGTTTTACTAATATCCAAATACGAGTAAGTTGTTTTTGCCATATCTTGGGGAGAGTGTTTCTCAGTAATCTGAATCTATTCGGCTGTCCTATCCAATTACCTGCCCAGATAGACTCCTGTAACATGTTATTGAAAGTGATGATATGCGAAAACATATCATCGCTTTCACTCATTCGATATTTATCAATTTCCATCAACATGTCTAATATCATCTCCTGGTCTGTGGGTGTCGTAATCATTTTTGCAATTCTTCGAATAATCGCCATGATTTTCCTGCAACAAATACAAGAAAAAATCAATACAATGAAACACAAAGTTACATTGACTAAAATAAACATCACAAAGATATTTATCATAAACACAAAGTTTATATGATAAAACATATTTATCATGGTCGATTAATACAATATACAAAAAAGGATTAGACATTTAACCATGACGGATCGGAATTACCGAAGCAAACCGATACAGACATGACCAACACGGGCCAACGCAGATGTCCACGCGCCATCCACGCGCCACAGGAGTGTCACACGCGCCTACACGCGCCTCCACGCGCCGGCCAAGGGCTCCCACTCGCCCTCACGCGGCGGCCAGCCTCGGCCAAGTCACCACTAGGTTCTATCCATTTTTCGAGCAGCTATATATTTAACAGATGTATAGCAGTGAGCTCTCGAAGTATGCTGGTCGCACGCACATTGCCAAATATGAATTATTCTTGTAGAGATAATAAAAATTGTTGATCCCATCATGTGTGAGTGGGAGATGTTGGAAATTAATTGTTGTTAATTATTTGATGTTGTTAAATAACAACAATTAGTAATAATTTCATTTGGAAATTATTAAGTTAATTATTTGGTGTTGTTAAATAACAACAATTAGTAATAATTTCATCTTGGAAATTATTAAGCTAATTATGTGGTGTTGTTAAATAACAACAATTAGTAATGATTTCATTACTAAGTAAACAACAAGGGTTGTTAATCAAATAATTAAGTAACAACAAGAGTTGTTAAGTAACAACAATTAGTAAAATGTTAAATGGGGAACAAATGGTACACCCATGATGGTAACATTTTTGAAGGGTAGAAAAGGTCATTTTGCATCCAATTATTGATTATAATAGTAATCAATGAATAGTGACTTGATTTCCCTCCTATAAATAAGACCATTTGCTTATTGAGTTAAGCAATCAATTAAGTTTGATTAAGAGGTCTCTACAAGTAAAGGTATGCAATTGTGTTGTGATTAACTTAGATTTATTTCAATTAGCATGTAAATAAATCTAGGACTAGTAATACATGTATGGTTAGATCCTAAGAGGACAAACATGTAATTATATTAGGGATTATGTTTCCTAACATTGGTATCAGAGCTTAAATGCATGTATTCTAGTTGGATTATACAAAAATTGCATGAACAAGCATGAAAAATGTTGAAAATGTTTCTGGTTTTTGTTTTTTCAAAAATGATTTTCTTCCAACTTTGGGCCGTAATAACTCTATGTAGAAAATTGATAATCGCATGTTCAAATATGTTTTGAAAACTACGTCATGAGATCTTCAATTTGGTATATCATTTGCTTAATTTGGATTAAAATTGAGAAAGATATGGACCCTAGAAGTTGGCTAGATGAATCTGTTTTTACCCAGAAAAAACTCCCAGAATAGCCGTACTACATGTCATCCGGTATTTAGGAAATAGGACGACAAGTCGTCCGCATAAGTGTACGACAAGTCGTACGTGAATAATGAGCTCAACCGACATGTCATCCGAATAGAAGATAGACGACAAGTCGTCTGCTTCTTTAACATAGAACGACTTGTCATACGGCCACCGAACAAGCGGACGACATGTCGTCTGCGCGTATGACTTGGCCGAGGCTGGCCGCGCGTGATGGCGCGTGAGGGCGAGTGGGAGCCCGTGGCCGGCGCGTGGAAGCGCGTGGAGGCGCGTGAGACACTCCTTGGGCGCGTGTATGCGCGTGGAAATCTGTGAGGCCCGTGTTGGTCATGTCTGTATCGGTTTGCTTCGGTAATTCCGATCCGTCATGGTTAAAAGTCTAATCCTTTGTGCAAAATGTTTTAATCGACCACGATAAATTGTTTTATCATATAAACTTTGTGTTTATGAAAATGAATATCTTTGTGATGTTTATTTTAGTCAATGTAACTTTGTGTTTCATTATATTGATTTTTTTTTGTATTTGTTGCAGAAAAATCATGGCGATTATTCGAAGAATTGCAAAAGTGATTACGACACCCACAGACCGGGAGATGATATCAGACATGTTGATGGAAATTGATAAATATCGAATGAGTGAAAGCGATGATATGATTTCGCATATCATCACTTTCAATAACATGTTACAGGAGTCTATCTGGGCAGGTAATTGGATAGGACAGCCGAATAGATTCAGATTACTGAGAAACACTCTCCCCAAGATATGGCAAAAACAACTTACTCGTATTTGGATATTAGTAAAACGTGAGGAAAAACATGTTCCTTATAATAAAGCCATTGAGAGGTTAGCGGTTCAGTATCTACGACATAAGGCAAATAATACTATTTTTCCTTCGATGTCCCTGAAACGTTGTAAGGATCCTAAATTTGCTATAGGTTTTCCATGGCTGTCCAAGATCAATTACGAGTTACCCAAAGAGTTTGAGGATTCGTATCCAAAAACATACATGAGTTGGGACTCTACAACTGGGAAAATTATTATTGTAAAATATTAATTTCTTTCATGTTGTTTCTGTGTGTTTTTTACGGCATGTAAATATTGTATTTATATGTATGAATGTTTCATGTTGAATTTAATTTATGTAATTAAATCAATGATTGTCATGTACAATAGTCGCATGATTAAGATGTTCTAAGAATTTATGTAATTTTTAGAAAATGATTTTACATGATTGATTATGTTGATAATATTTTTACATTGGGTAATTGGATGATGATTGGACACATAGTGGCCTTTTGACTCCAACCCCATTGAAGAATTTTATTAAACATAATTTGTTTCATGATAAAATAAATAAAAGTATTAACATTGTGCATGAATGTCTGTAGAAACTTTGTGTTTTTTAATATGGCTTCCGCAACAAAGAACATTATTGCTGAACTCAACAAGGGTGAGAAACTGAATGGCGATAATTATGAAATTTGGAGCATGAAAATCCAATATGTGCTAGAAGAACAAGAGGTTCTTGAAACTTTGAAAATGAGCATGGATGAACCTGAACAGGGCACTACGGCCCAACACAGGCGAGACCGAGAGGCTTATGAGGCCTGGAAGAAAAAGAATTCCATTGCCCGCATTACGTTGCTGAGCAGTATGGATAATGACCTAATGAAAGAGTTCAGGAAATATGACATGGCTAAGGACATGTGGTCCACACTAGCTGAAAAGTTTGGTAGTACCTCAATAACCAAACTCAGGTCACTGACAATCAAGTTTGACACATACAAGAAACGTCCTGAGTTTACTATGTCAAAACACTTGAGGCAAATGTCAAACATGATTACTGAACTGGCAGATGCTGGACATGTTCTTACAGATGAACAGAAAGTCCAAGCGGTCATTCGTTCTCTTCCAAATAGCTGGGAGCATATGAAAATGCATTTGACCCACAATGAGAGCATCAAAACCTTTGATGATGCTAAACGTCACCTTGAATTAGAAAGCGACCGCCTTGCGGCTGCTAAGTCAAATACTGAAGTGTATATGACAGAAACTAGCAAACCTGGGGTTTCAAAAAGAAAAGAAAATTTCATGGTGGTGGGTTCCAGTTCGGAAAAGAACAAAATTCTTCTAAGCCAGAAAAGAAACAGAAAACCAATCAACATGGGAAAGGAAAACGTCCTACCAAAAAGAAAAACATGGCAAAGGTTAAATGTTTTAACTGTGGTAAGAAAGGTCATTTTGCTCGTGACTGCACTGAGCCTAAAAAGGTGAATACCTTTCGTGCATATTTAAATGAAATATGTGTTTCAAGTTCAATCTTTCTAACTGAATCTAATCCTTTGTGGACTGTAGACTCAGGAGCCACAGACCATGTAGCGAAGGATAGAGATGCCTTCGTGGAATTTCGGCGAATTTCACCTGGGGTGAAGTGGATATATGTTGGCAACAACTCACGGGTTGAAGTCAAAGGCATAGGAACATGCAAGTTAGTCATGCATGGTGGAAAAACTTTACTACTACATGATGTATTGTTTGCTCCACAAATTCGTCGAAATTTAGTATCTGTGTTGGTTTTGGTTAATTTAGGTTTCAATTTGAACTTCCATAAATTTGGTGTTGATTTGTACTTAGGTACAATACACTATGGTTCTGGTTATTTTCTGATGGTTTTATTGTATTGAATGTTGAGTGTTTCAATCACAATTCCAGTTTTTCGTTTGTTACTTCAACTGTCAATAATGATGGTGATGTAATTGTGTGGCATGCTAGACTTGGCCACATTGGCCAGCAAAGAATGAACAGATTAGCCAAAGAAGGCTTTCTGGGAAATATTGAGAAGGTAGAATTGTCAACCTGTGAATATTGTTTGGCAGGAAAAACTGCGAGAAAACCATTTGGAAAAGGGACTAGAGCAGAATTTCCATTACAATTAATTCATTCAGATATCTGTGGTCCAATGAATGTCAGGGCAAGGCATGGAGCATCTTATTTCATCACATTTATAGATGATTTTACTCGCTTTGGTTATGTCTATTTGATTGCTCATAAATCCGAAGCATTAGAATGTTTCAAGAAATTTATGAATTTGACAGAAAATCAATTAGACAAGAAAATTAAAGCACTACGCACTGACCGTGGTCGTGAGTACTTATCTGATCAGTTCAGAGAATTATGTGATGAAAAAGGAATTAGTCGTCAGTTGACTACTCCTGCTACTCCTCAACAAAATGGTGTTGCGGAAAGAAGAAATAGAACTCTTCTTGAGATGGTTAGGTCTATGATGGCACAAGCAAATTTGCCTATAACCTATTGGGGTGATGCATTATTAACTGCCACATATGTACTTAACCGAGTGCCATCTAAATCTGTGTCCACCACACCATATGAGTTATGGACAGGTCGTAAACCAGATATTCACTTTCTAAAACCTTGGGGTTGTGCGGCTTATGTTCATGTGCGTTCTCACGAACATGGAAAGTTAGGCCCAAGAGGAAAAAAGAGTATCTTCATAAGATATTCTGAACAATCAAAAGGATATGTTTGCATAGGTGAACATGAAAGTGGAGGCGTGACAGAATTTGAATCACGAGATATCACATTTTTAGAAAATGATTTTCCTAAGCAGGGAGAGATAGGTCAAGATTTATCTCTATATGAAACTCAAGATCACATGGATCACATGATTGGTGAACACTCGGGTTTACCTAATTCAAGTGGGAGTGATGAGAGAAATTTGAGAAAACATGATGAATCTGTTTCACATGAATCTCAAAATGATGAATTAGTTTCACACGAGTCTCATTTACGTGATCCGAGTGGGAGTGATGTACATAATCCTAGTGGGAGCAATGTGCACGATCCAAATGGGAATAATATCGAAAGTGAGGAATCAGTTCCACCACTAGAATCCCAATTGCGACGTAGTAATCGTATAGGCATTCCTCGACGTCGTTTCGATATCGAAGGAGAAACCTTTATGATTCTACCTCAAGATGATGAAGAACCTAGAAACATAAGAGAGGCTCTTCAGTGTCCTGCTAAGGAAAAATGGATGAAAGCAATGGAAGAAGAGATGGAGTCAATGAGGTCCAACCAAGTTTGGGAATTGGTTGATCTACCCAAAGGACGTAAAGCTGTTAAGAACAAATGGGTTCTTAAAATAAAGCGTAATGCCGATGGCAATATCGAAAGATATAAAGCACGACTTGTGGCAAAAGGGTATACGCAACAGGAAGGAATTGACTACGAAGAGACTTTTTCACCTGTTGTAAGGTTTACCTCAATTCGCTTGATTCTGGCTATAGTAGCAAGTATGGATCTAGAATTACATCAAATGGATGTAAAGACTGCTTTTCTCAATGGAGAACTTGATGAAGAAATCTACATGGAACAACCAGTAGGTTTCATAAAAGAAAATGAAAAGGAGAAAGTATGTAGACTTTTAAAGTCTATATATGGTCTCAAGCAATCGTCTAGACAATGGTATATACGATTCCACAATACAATCATTTCGAATGATTTCACAATGATAGATGAGGATCATTGTGTGTACACCAAGAGAGATAAAAATAAGTTCATTATCTTATCTTTGTACGTGGATGATATACTTATAGCCGGAAATGATAAGGAGTTTGTAAAACACATTAAAGAATGGTTATCATCTAACTTCGAGATGAAAGATATGGGTGAAGCTGCATATATTCTTGGGGTTAAGATCTCAAGAAATCGTTCAAAGAATTTATTATCTCTTTCACAGGAGTCATATATAAAGAAAATTCTTGAACGCTTCCAAATGCAGGCTTGCAAACCCATTGATACTCCTATCACGAAAACTGAAGCTTTGAGTCGTAGATTGTGTCCTGAAACTCCACAGGAAAAGGAACAAATGAAGAAAGTTCCTTATGCAAATGCAGTTGGAAGTTTAATGTACGCAATGTTGTGTACAAGACCTGATATCTGTTTCGCTGTTGGAATGGTAAGTAGATACCAATCCAATCCAGGACTAGCACATTGGAAAGCAGTTAAAAGAATATTTAGGTATCTGAGAGGGACAGCTGATTACTCATTGTGTTATCAAGGAAATGATCTGCAATTGAGAGGCTATACTGATGCTGACTGGGGAGGAGATTTAGATGAAAGAAAATCTACCTCCGGTTTTGTTTTCTTGCTAAACAATGGTGCCATTTCATGGAGCAGTAAGAAACAATCTTGTATAGCCTTATCCACAATGGAGGCTGAATTTGTGGCTTTTTCATCAGCAGTACAAGAGGCTGTGTGGTTGAAAAGGTTCTTGGATCATTTGGGTATGTCAAATGAAGCTTCTGGTCCAGTATTAGTTAACTGTGATAGTGAAGCAGCGATAGCCTACACAAAAGACCCAAAATTCCATTGTAAAACGAAACAATATAGATACCAAATATAACTTTGTGAAAGACATAGTTGCACGAGAAGAGGTAAACATGAAGTACATTTCTACGCAAGAAATGGTAGCAGATCCATTGACCAAGCCTGTTCCTAGAGATGTCTTTGTTAGACATGTAAAAACTCAGGGATTGCGTAGATGTTAATGTGCTTACATATTATGATATGTATTTTTCCCAAATAATGTTTACTAATGTTAATACTCATTGATATTTGTGTTCAATGCTTACATGTTATTATGTTGATACATGTTTAAACAAATATACTATTTGTTAGTATGAGAAGTATGTCGGACAAGTGAATGATTGGCCCTCTCACACGGGCAATCGCCTCCATTACTTTGTGTTAATGGGAGATGAGACAAATTTTTAAGCTAATTATCTGAGTGATAATTTAGAGAGCTCAAGCTTGAAAATTAAGTAATGTCGTTATGGGGTCACTTTCTCTGTGATATGACCTAAGGTGAATAAGTTCGTTTCACCTTACTTGTCTTAATGTCAGTTATGAGTTAGACATTGTGTTTGTCTGAACTATAATCTGTACGGTATTTTATGAGACATGCGCTCCATGGGAAAGGAGAGAATACCGTAGCACATGTTTTCATACCATGTGTACATTTGTGACTATTGAGGGTAATACAAGTAAAGATCTCAGTCTTGATATTGTGTGAGACCCTTGAGATTATTTCAATCTCACATTGTACCCTTTAGACTCTTGTCTGCTTCTTAAAACTTAGATTTGATGATCGCTATCTTGGAGTGTTGCTGAAAGATCATGAGAGATTCGATCTGAAAGAACATCTCTGGAAAAGCGAATTGAATCAAAGTTGAGAGATTCGAGAAATGAGAAAGATCATTATATGAGTAATATCACATTAGCTTGTATTCACTGGTCGACCAATTATGTTATTCTATGTGATCAAACATGATTGTGAATACAAAATAAATATTACATTCGAAAAGAGATCGAGAGAGATTTAATGTGATAAATGATCGAGGATACTGCATACATAATCCACTATGGTTCTATCCATTTTTCGAGCGGCTATATATTCCTAACAGATGTATAGCAAGTGAGCTCTCGAAGTATGCTGGTCGCACGGCACAATTGCAAAGTATGAATTATTCTTGTAGAGATAATAAAAATTGTTGATCCCATCATGTGTGAGTGGGAGATGTTGGAAATTAATTGTTGTTAATTATTTGATGTTGTTAAATAACAACAATTAGTAATAATTTCATTTGGAAATTATTAAGTTAATTATTTGGTGTTGTTAAATAACAACAATTAGTAATAATTTCATCTTGGAAATTATTAAGCTAATTATGTGGTGTTGTTAAATAACAACAATTAGTAATGATTTCATTACTAAGTAAACAACAAGGTTGTTAATCAAATAATTAAGTAACAACAAGAGTTGTTAAGTAACAACAATTAGTAAAATGTTAAATGGGGAACAAATGGTACACCCATGATGGTAACATTTTTGGAAGGGTTAGAAAAGGTCATTTTGCATCCTAATTATTTGATTAATAGTAATCAATGAATAGTGACTTGATTTCCCTCCTATAAATAAGACCATTTGCTTATTGAGTTAAGCAATCAATTAAGTTTGATTAAGAGGTCTCTACAAGTTAAGGTATGCAATTGTGTTGTGATTAACTTAGATTTATTTCAATTAGCATGTAAATAAATCTAGGACTAGTAATACATGTATGGTTAGATCCTAAGAGGACAAACATGTAATTATATTAGGGATTATGTTTCCTAACAGCAACTGCTTCCATAAAATGTGCAGTTGTAAAAATGGGTGAGAGATCGTGGATGGGAGTTGAACAAGGCGGAGCCCGACAGGCTGTGTCGGGTTTTTTTAAAAACGGATTTTTATTTTTATTTATATAATTAAAATTTTTATTTTTATTGGAGTTTTTGCCCAACTAAATGGTGATGGCACTTGGCAGTAACTTTCTTCACTTCCAAAAAAATATATAGTAATAACGGTTTGTAATTTAAATATTATTAGTTTTTGCCCGTGCCTACGGCACGGTGTTACAGAATTAAATGATTTTATTTTTTAATTAAATGATGCTCGTGCCTACGGCACGGTGTTACAGTATTTGGCCGTGCCTACGGCACGATGTTACAGTATTTGGCCGTGCCTACGGCACGGTGTTACAGTATTTGCCCGTGCCTACGGCACAGTGTTAAGAATTAAATGATTTTATTTTAACTTTCTATTTTTTGATTTGAAAATTGTTTACCATTTCCATCAATTAATTAACTATCTTTCCTCCAATTACCAATGAAATGATCTGGGCCGTCAATTAGCCACATAAAGAGAGCCGTTTGATACACTCTCTTTCCTCCAATACCATTCTCATTTATTATATAAATTTCCGGTTTTGTAAATTTTTTGAAATTTGAAAGTAGGATTGGGGCTATGCAGCAGACAGGAGAGTTTGTTTTAATTTTTTAGCATCTGGCGGCGACTTTTTTTTTTATTCTGGAATTACTGGAATAAATTACCGGGTCGGACTTAAAGTGGTGCAGGGCCATTTCATATAAATTCCGGGCCAGGCCCAGGCCTTATGAATAAGTCCATGATCCTAGGCTAGTCGATAAAGGTGCCTCTCAAGTCTCATCCTAAATTATTTCTCTCTCATATTTGAGACAATCAGTAAAATATTATATTCCTTTTATCTTTATAGCGAAAGGAGTAGAGAAGAAGTTGTTCACATCCAGCAATCTTCTCATTCAAAACATTTGTCTAAAATGATCTTTTAGCCAAATTGACCCCTCGAGTTATCGATTAGGAAAGGACCCCCGATACCGATAGATTCTAATTTCACGTGACTCAAAACAAAACCCTCTAATTTTCATTTATAAATCGAATAGACAATCGAACAAATATGATCCATGTTGTTAGTTTATTTGGATGATACGTTTAAAAAAAATATTATTTTTTCTATAAAAAAAAATCCGCTAATAACAATCAAGAAGAGTGACGACATAGGCCTACAAATGTAATTTTCTTTTTCATATGTTTGTATAAAGAATTTGTACTCTATTGTGTACCCAATATAATTATGATGTTTTTCGTAAAATATAATAAGCAATAAATAGTTTAGTTGGGTTAAAGTGAAAATAATAAAAAATAATAATAATAATAAATTGGCTGGTGCCCGTTAGGTAGAGAAAATCTAGCATGCAATAGATGTATCACGTCATCCATGTAACAAGCCAATCATCCATTGTCATTCGTGCTAAAAAGTTAAAAAAACAATTAAAAAATATGTATTAAATTATACATGTTATTTTATAATTCGTTAGTGGTAACACGTCACCCATATCTCTGTTGCACAAAAAATGACTCGGTTAGGTGGGGTTGGTAACTTTCAGTAATGGGTTCAAATTATTTGAAGCCGAATCCTGATTTGACTTTGGATTCTTGTAAAACTTGCATTTGATGTCAAATTGACAAATCCTTTCAACCCACTAACTTGGTGCGCAATAGCTTTGTAATTGTTCCTCTTCCTCCAATATATTTGCAAATTGAAGACTTTGCTTTGTATTATTACCAATTCAATATATTTTTGGATTATTTGGTTTCTCTTTTCAATTTATGGATTTTTAATAGATTTCTCTTTAAAAAAAAATTACAATAAGCAAGAGAAGAAAAACCTTTTTTTATTAATATTGTTGTCTCCTCCTCTACATTGTCTTTAATCACATGACACCCCACCTCCATTCGTATGCCACTTTTTTTTATAATGGAGTAAATTAACGGTGCACAGTGGCCCGCCATTTCACTAAAAACTCTCTTCGTTCACATTACACTCCTCACAATTAGGGATGGCAATTTTACCCGCAAAACCCGCAAAAACCCGCCCGCAATGGGTAGGATTTGGTAAATATATTAGTGGGTGCGGTGCGGGTTTGGTAATTTAAAGTAGAACCCGCTGCGGGTGCGGTACGAGTTTGGTAATTAAGAAAAAAATGCGGGTATCCGTTGCGGGTATCCGCATACCCGCAATATTATTTTTTATTAATTAATATTTTTAGGACAATATAAAAAAACTTCATATAAAAACAACTAACAAAACCTAATATAAAACATTAATCCACAGTTCCACACTCCCACTCAGCCGCAGCCCTAAACCTGCCCATCTGAAGATTTTTTGCATGACTATTATTATTTTTTTTAATCACACTTGTTAATAAAATTATAATACAAAAATTTGGATTAATTTCATATGATCAGAAACGGGAGAGGAGCAAAATAAGCTAGTGTTTGCAGCAACTTCAGTAGCTGTCCTGCTTCTTCATTACACTTACACCACTTGAGCTTTGTAAGCATCACTTTCATTACAATTAGCATAAAAAAATATGACCAAAAATTGGTGATTACTTTTTAGCTTATTGTCGATTAAGTTGGCTAACTTAGATCATTATAATTATGAAGGGAAGAACTCATTTTAATTATATTTATATGAAAAAATAAACATATGGTACCAAATCTTTCATACATTATGTTATATATGTACTGTATATACATACATTGCATGTTGTATATGTTAAATGAAAAACAAATGTGAAAACTATAGTTAGCAATTAAAAAATAATTATTTAATTAAAAAAATTATATTATTAAGAATACAAAGTAATTCAATATTTTAAAAACCCGCAAAAAATCCGTTGGGTACCAATGCGGGTTTGGTAATTTATTTTATATGCGGTGCGGGTTTGGTAATGAAAATTAAAACCCGCAACGGGTATGGTGCGGGTTTGGTAATTTATTTACATATGCGGGTGCGGGTTTGGTAATGGCAAACCCGCACCATACCCTACCCACTGCTATCCCTACTCACAATCCATATGTCATGTCTCGGTCACATTTTATTCCGTCCTAATTATAATTTAACATGAAAATTTGTCTAGAATCCTAATCAAAATTTAAGATAAAAAAATTGTTCCAAATGACATCTCAATCATAATTTGTATTCTACATCAAATCCATATTAAGATCCACGACCTTATGCGAACCCTAATCAAGATCAAGGCCAGCCTGGTTTTGATTGTTTTCGAGTTTTTGCTTTCACATGACACTGAAATCTCTATGAGAATGTGTCAATGGTTATGGTGCATGCTTTACCCATTTTGCTTTTTAAATGAAAGCAACCCACAACTGTAAATTAAGAATTATTCCAATATTTCAACTAGCACATCGACCTTTCGTCTGTTTACAATTTTGAGTTTTTGGTTTATTCATAATTTTATCCTTAAATTTCAATTATATTGATCATTCCAAATCTATAACTACAAAGTTATAAATTAATGTGTTTAAAAATCATAAATGTAAATCATTAGTGAAGAGAACATTAATAGCCACGAAAGCTTCCAATTATGCAATAACAATCATACCGTTGTTGCAATTACGTAACAACTTTGTTTTTAGCCCACACCTTGACCTAACGAGTTATCAATTGATCTTTTATTTTTTATTTTTATCTTTTATTTTTTTCAATTTTCAACTCTAAAAACGTACCAAATAATTAAACTTTCTCAACACATGGACTCCATCAAAACTTGGCTTGTTATTTTTGTTTTTTGTTTGGGTTGGGCAAACCGGTGTTTAAAAATATAATTTGTAGGGTTTATTAAAGTTTAAACGTCCCCAAGAACGTAATTTGATGATATAATATTTATGATATCACATTGAGGTATGAGTTTAAATTCAATGAATGTATTTATTGTAAGAGTTTGAGACAATCAGAGATTTTACTTTCTCCGCTTAAATTTAAAATAGATGGTTTGACGCCGATTTTACACATATTCCAAAAAAAAATTGAAATAATATTTTTACCCTTAAATTCAACAACGAGTAATATGGGGTGCAAGAGAAATATTTGATTATTTTAATATAAATTTTAATTGCAAAAACATTCATATTTTAAAATACTATTAAGGACACTTATAATATATATATATATATATATATATATATATATCTATATATATTATATATATATATAAATTGAATGGCATGACCAACCATTCAATTAGAATTATCTTACTTTTTTCATTGCCCAAAAATCTTTCTCCTCGACATCAAATCAAATTCAACAATTATTTGACTAGATTGATAGCTCATTGCTATCTCTGCTTGCTTTAATTATATTATTATTTTACATAAAACGCTTTTTTGTTCAAATTTTTTTTTTTAAATAACACATTTTTTATTTTTTATTTTGTTCTGAAAATAAAACTAAAGGAGTAAGTAACAAAGTTGATAATTTGTTAACGATTATGAACAATATCCTAAAATGACATGAAATAAATTCATGAATGTTTAATAAATATATTGAAATAAATATAAGAATTTCATAATATAATTACATACCTTACTTATTATAAAAATATTCTTAATCAAACTTAACATATGAGTTTACTATATATTCCTCATGAATATTTTATAAATAAGCATTTTCCACCAGGAATTAACATTGGGCGTATGAATTTTTTTTTTGTTGGGTGTTTATATGGATGACAAATAATATAATTGAGTCTAATAGGTAAGGGGCTAAGGGCAATTTGGCATTTAAATGGTGTACATTGTAAAAAAGTTAATTTTCAGTTAAAAAATCTGATGGAATACAAATAGCCATCATTTTCTTTAAAAATACTTTACTTCAAATAAGAATGTAACTTTTCTTATATAAATTATGTGATTGTATTTATTTTCTATTATGAAATGTTGTAAAATATAATATTTTATAAATAATAAAATATAAATTTTTCGAAATAACATAATAAATAAAATATCAAATCCCAATATTTATATCCATTCATTATATTCTATTGTAAAATAAAAATAATATATACACAATCTCAACCCCACCATTTACTAAAAAGAAAAAAGAAAAAAGAAAAAAGAAAAAATGGCAAAAAAAAAAAAAAAAAAATTCAAAATTTGGAAAAAAAATTCTGTTTTTGGTAAGTGGTAAGGTTTAAGCAGTGAATGTATTCACCATAATTAATAATTGATTATCTTAATAACCGTAATTAATAGGGCTTTGGCATTTCATTGGATTAACAGGATGTTCGGATCCAAACATCTCATGTGGCTCCTAAAGTGCCCAAGTGTCCGGTGTCCCAAACCCACACCATACACAACCAATTTATCAACGCCTTAAATGACCTTAATACCCCTCCATATCACTCGCCGACACTCTGTCCATCATCAATCGCGTTGTCGGTGTCGGCGCTATTTAGTAGGTAGATTCAGCATCACCGCATTTTCACCGCAATCAAGGGTATTATTGGCAATACGTAAAGTTTGTTCCATTCTTTCTTGGTTTACGTTCTTCATATCATATCTCCTTGCTTTACGAGCCAAAATCTTTTTCTATTCTTAAAAAAAAGGGGGGTTAAAATTACTTTCCAAAAAAGTACATAAATATCTTTTTTATTTTTGAAATTTATATAGAGATTTCTTAATTATAATTTTTGTAGAAAATATAATTCCATTAAAATATTATCATCTTCATTATTTTTTTCCTATTCACATGAATGTTAAAGAATTTTAAAATTATTCAAATTTGCCTAAAAACATAATTAATTTTTTTTTCTCTAACCTCTTCCTTAATAAAAATTAAACCATAATCGTTTATGTATCCAGCGCTGCCAATCACAAATCTCTTTGTGTGATTAGCGACAATAATCACCATATTTTACTTCCCTTCCATCCACTTCCCTTTCAATTTTTTTTTTTATGGTTTTCTTCATTAGCTCATTGATTTTTTTCATTTTCACCACTACTTTCATTCTCTAATATTCTTTTTTCTTTTATAGATGCCTAAATTTAGTCATGCTCTATTGGTAATGTGTTGTCATTCTAATGAATCTTTATCGACAAATTTCATTAATGGAACTAAAATTTAGACACAATTTCGGAATGACATCACTCTGAAATAGAAGTACTTCAGAGTGACATCACTCCTGAATTTACAAATCAACAAGGATAAAAAATGAAAATACTCTGATCCTAAATCAATATTTCGAAGTACATGATGCAACCGTCTAAGACTTATGAACTTTAATGATAATCCACTTATTTTATCATGCATGATAGATGAAACATGCATAATGACGTGTGTTATGACACCTAATGTTTCAGCATGTATCATGAGAGGTGTACACCATGTAGATCAGTAATCATCCTATAACTGGACGCGTGCCAACACCTTTACCTAAATTTCTCATATATAGGCCAACGAGTTCGAAGAAAATGGGAGTTCGGACATTCTAATATGGAAAAATATTTATTAAAATGTTAAAATAACAGAAGAATTTAAAAATTCTTAAAATAAAAAAGAATTGTAAATTGATATTTAGAAAAAAAAAAGTCACTAACCATGAAAATTTTAATTAAGCTTCAGAGTGCTAATCTTGCATGAATCTTTTGTTGGCCCATCAAACACCTATTTCTCGGCCCATATCAAAATTGAATTATGGAGAATCAAGCCTAAAATGTTAGGGTTGGTGCTCTGAGTGCCAATCCGAATCATATTTATGTCTGATTCATGAATACAAATAATTCTTTTTCCATAATATTACTTATTTATAGTAATACTTCTTACTTTTATATACATATTCGATCTAATTACGATTATACTGAAACTATATGATTTAGTGATATGTATATATTAGACAAAGACCCGATAATATATTATGTAGTGCACAGTTACAAAGTAGTTTGTAATTGACATTGGGAAGTGTCACTAATAGAAGTATATTATCAAAGTTTCTGGTCAATATTTACTGACACGAGTCGGTTAGTAAAATCCGCTGAGACTAGTACATGTCGTATATCGAGACTTGGTCCGATGGTTTATCCTAATGAACCATGAGTTTTGGGAGACTCGTATAGACATGTAGATGTTTATTTGATAAATATTGAACGACTCACCGAATATTTCACAATAGATGGTACACCAACGTCAATAGGAATCTTCTCGAGTCGAGTAACATAATGATCATTCGATTTGAGATACCACTGTGGATATATATATATATGAGATATCATCCATATTTTGATGACAGTCACGTCACCGATCTATTTATATCAGACATCCGCCTGTTCGTTGGGTGTTGACTGATGCTCACGATATCATGTGAGTATCAGATAGAATCAGTCAATCATGTGTATATGTCATATGTATCATGTACGTATTTGCGATCTAGTAAATTCATGACCGTTGTATACTTCGGAATCGAGTTTCGAGTGTTATTTATAGATCGTAAATTTAAAAGTCGACTATATTTTACCTTAGGGATTTGACGTTCTTATCTATATCTCCGGTATAATATTAATAGCATGTGACAGAGGGATTATACGTATACAATGACCTCAACTTGCATAGTTTAACGAGATTATCTGTGATCGTCATAATTTACGAGTGGGTGAATTATGGATACGAAATTAGATTTCGTGACGAATATGGATTTCGTGACGAATAAACATAAACTTAGAGAGTCCCACAATATGAAGTGTACCCGTTGAGCACTTGGGTAACGCGTTATGAATAATATAGATTATTCGTAATACTTCACCGAATTAAATGAGTTAATTCGAGTCGTTTAAACGGTTTAAACGAAAATACATGCATTAGGGGCATTTCGATCATTTGATAATTAATGTGTATTTGTATTTGATACAAAATTTGATTTGATACATATTAATTATTTGTCAAATGAGATTTTGACACATGCCATTAATATATGTATTTGTTATTTAATGTAAATAAAAATACTATATAATAATAATCGCATTAATTAATTATTTAGATGTTTAAATGTTAAATATCTAAATAATTAAATTATTCCAATATTACATAATTGTTATGCAATATGTTTGATTATTATTGGTTAAATATGACATGATTTTATTAAGCTTACAGTTTACAAATTAGATTTGTTAACTTAAAAGTTATTATTATTAATTAATTATATTAATTGACCAAATGACCAAAATACCCTTCTTTAAACACCCTAAGTCGGTTTTGGCTTACTATTTAAAGTTAAAAATTTTATTTTCTCTTTAATCAAGCTCCCATGGCCGAAACGTATCTCCATTAAAGCACCCAAAAATTTGTTTGAAGAAACAAGGAAGAAAGTGAAGAAATCAAAGAAAAAGTTTGAGGAAATTGTAAGATTTGGAGGTAATCTTCAATAATTTTAAACTTAGAAAGTTTATTTATTGTTCTTGAGCATCTAGAATAGTTTTAGGGTTTCTTCCTTTCTTAGATTTCGGGCCTTTTTGATTTGGAGGATGAATTTGGAGGCTAGATGCATGTGTGAAGTTAGATTGGATAATATTATTGTAATATTAGTTCAATTTTGTCATTTGATGACTTGTTGTCATTCTAGAGTGTTATGACCACTCTTGTAACTCCTAGAATTGTTCTTAGTTCTTCATTTGTGGTGCCTTTGGTTTGTGTGATTATTAATATGATTGATGTTGAGAAAATTGGATTTAAAGCATGAAAAATGATATTTTTTGTTACCAAATCAGATCTGAAAATTCTGTATTTTTGGTGATGAAAATTATATTGTATGAATTTATTGGATGTGTTTTGGGCATTGGAACAATTGCTGGAAATTATTTCGGAGTTGAAATATGCGAAAACGGTGAAAAACAGCGTTACCGGGTGAGTTTTGGGCTTACCAAGTATCCATTGTCCAAACAGTGAATTGGGTAGCCCATGAACTGCCCAAGCACTATTAGAGCTGACTTGGGCAGCCCTCATGTGTGTTGGTTGGTCGGTTCGGACAAAAACGCGTTTTATGTCATTTTGCGGAAAAACGTTTTCGTAAAAGTTTCGTAGTGTTTTTAACCTATTTATGTCGTTATTTGATATCGAATAAATATGTTTATGTGAAATATGAATGAATTATTCATATTGGATATTGAATAATTTATTCGGTAATTTTAAAAGTTTTTAAAGTTATAATTTCGCCCAAACCGCGGGCTTCCGCTGCTGCCGCGCTATAACCCCAACATAAAATTCATCGAGATGTACAAAATCTTACCCCATTTTTGTACCGCCTTCACCATCCAACTCCGTACTCTTCGTCTGAGATTCGTTGGAAAAAAGTACATCATCCACTTCCTCATCTTCTTGGGATTGGCCTTTTGGTGCTTTTATTATCAAGATCTTTGTTGATCTAAGGATCCACCCATACATGGTGGTTGTTTTTCAACCATGTGTTTTTTAATTTAGTTTTTATGTTGCATGAACTCTTCAGCTGATAGAAGATATATCTGAAAAATATGATAAATTTAATTTTAGAAGTGAAAACTGCGAGTTATAACTTCCCATATCAGTTTATTGGTTTTCTTAGAATAGATTGTTTATTAACTATTGTAAAAGTTTATGTTATGTATAATGCGTTTATTTCAAATTTGTTTCAAATTTTGTATTTACCAGCAATAATATAGATGAGATATTCAAGCCGATCCGTAAAGTCCTCGATACTTTTAACAAATTTATGTATGAATCCGACTTTCGATCTAAGAAATTATGAAATACACAGTGTTCAAATTTATGTGGTGAGGCTTTGTCCTAACCAATTTGATTTTAGGTTTGCATAAATATTATTCTTGAGATGTAATAGACATGTAAAAATAGGGGTGAGCAAAATCGGTTTCGGTTCCGGTTCCGCATAGAACCGGAACCTACCCGGAAAAATTCGGTTCCGCACTAAGTGGAACCGGAACCTACCCAATTAAACATGGTATCCTATTATTCGGTTCCAATCCGGTTCCGGTCCGGTTCCGAATTACCCTATTTTAAAATATTTTAATGAAAATTATATTGCTAAAGCAAGAGTTTAGAAAGATATAACTACTAGTTTACTACTATAATGGATTCTACATTAACACTTATTTATGGTTCTCTGAATACAAAGTTGAGTGATAAATACTCTACATAATATATTACCAATCAACTGTTGCAAGCTAGCTGCATTCTGTAAGATAATGATACATAACTAAAAGTTGCGAAAGCAAGCAGTATTAGTTACATCAAGCAATTAAGACAGAAGCTCAGCTGGCTGCAAGTCCTTTTATAAACTAATGACCCCCTCAAAACCAATCACACAGTTCACAAAGACATGCACTTATGCTGTTTCATCAACATTTTCTAGGACAAAAAAGAATTCAAAGCAACAGAGACGCTTAAAATTAGAAAATGAGTCTATTACAAACACACATATAAACCGGTTCCATGGTCCGGTTCCGGTTCCGACTATTTTGGAACCGGAACCTACCGGATAGAATCGGTTCCTTCATATTTGGAACCGGAACCTACCCGATTATAACCGATTCCGGTTCCAAACCAGAAAATCGGTCCGGTTCCAACCGGTTCTGGGTAGAACCAGAACCGATGCTCACCCCTATGTAAAAATACATGTTATGATGTGTTTAATGAATGAATATTTTTCTTTAATGTTAAAAACAGATTTAAAATTAGCCATGTATTTATGCTTTGCAATGTGCAAATATTTGTGCCACGTGTCCATTTGTAAGAGTGAATGATTAGAATAAATCAAATCTAATCTAATCTAATAATTAGAAATGAAATCCCTAGTAAGTAAATAAATAAATGAAGCATCAATTTTAATCCTAAAATTTAGAAAAGATTTAAATCCTACTATAAATAAATAGGAGGGTTGTTTTTCTTTCAACTGTTTTCAACACCAAAACAATTTGTCAATCTCCCCCCGTGCTGTGACTCTTTTGTGAAAGAAGAACTCATAACCACAAAAAATAAATCTAGTTTGTTGCTTCTCATAATCTCTGAATTCCCAAACGCTAAGAACTGAACAAAATTCTATTTAATCAACATCACAGTAAGTATTATTATTGTTAAATATAGATAAATACTTGGGCAGTAATAAAATTTTCTTGGAATGTGGTTTGTCGTCGAAGTTTAAAACAACTCAAACTCTCAAAGCTTTGGTTTTTATTTTTTTAATTTTATTTTGTTGGTTGGTTTGCAGATGCCGGAGAAAGTGGCGGTATCATCACCGATGAAGTGGGGTTTTTCAGTTCCCGTGCATCAATGGCGATTTGGTGTACTGGCAGCTCTGGTGTTTGTAGGGATGGTGGTTGTGTGGAGCATCGATGGCTGCACTATAAGAAACTTCCTTGAAGTGTGGAGGCTGAAGCAAGATCATTATGTAGCTGTTAAAGCCAATGCTACTGTTGATAAAGCACAAATCCAAGAAAATCATGCTGTAAATGCCAGTAATTTGCAAGATTTATCGACCCTAAAGGAAAGGCCTCAACAAAATGTTGTAAAAAACGCTTCTTTCAATGATTCACCCAGTTTGAATCTGATCAATTTTGGTTCCAAGAATTCAAGCAAGTTCGCTGAAATGGGTCAAGTGGAGCATAAGCCAAGTGGGGTTTTGCCAAATCGAAGTGAGAGTCCAGTTTTGGAAAGTTTGAGTTGGGTTTCAGTGGAATTGGAGCCTGACTTGAGTACAAATCTTTTGGCTCGGTGGTTGGCTCCTGGAGGGGAGCCTTGTAAAGATTCAAAAACTGTGGACATTGCAATTCATGGCCTTGATGGAGGGAAATTGGTGGAGCTGTCAGCTGGTGAGATTCACAAGTTCTATTTTCAAGCACTGGATCAGTCTGGGAATCCTAGATGTGTTGGTGGGGATTACTTTGAGACTGATCTTTCAGGGGAGTCATGGAAATCTCGGCCCGTGGTTATAGATTTTGTCAATGGTACTTACTCACTTTCGCTTCAGGTTCATCCTGATTTTGTTGGTGATTATAATCTGACTGTGATTTTGCTCTATAGACATTTTGAGGGTCTTAAATTTTCACCTGTTAGGTTTGTTTATGATAGGAAATTAAGGCATATACCGATAAGGTTTTTTAGAAGTAAAGCTCAATTGCCAGGGATAAAAATTTGTCAAAAATCTGATTTTACCAGATATGTTTGGTCTGGTAGGTGGACAAGACATGGCAAGAATGATGATTGCCAAATTAGTAACGATGGTCGGTATAGGTGCCTAGCATCAAATTTTCCGTGTCAAAATCCATGGTGTTATGGTTCATTGGGTTCGATAGAGAGTAATGGTTGGGTATACTCTAGTCATTGTTCGTTTAGGATGTTTTCAGCTGATTCCGCTTGGAATTGTTTGAAAAATAGGTGGATTTTCTTCTGGGGTGATTCAAATCATGTTGACACTATAAGAAACATGCTCAATTTTGTCTTAGATTTGCCTGATATAAAATCCGTTCCTAGGAGATTTGATATGAATTTTTCGAACCCCAAAGATCCTTCTCAATCAGTTCGAATCACAAGCATTTTCAACGGTCACTGGAATGAAACCCTAAATTACCAAGGGTTGGATTCTTTGAAAGATGAAGGGTTTAGGAATTTATTGAAGAAGTACTTCACCGAGGATTCAGTTCCAGACACAATGATCATGAACTCTGGCTTGCATGATGGTGTTCACTTTACAAACATAAGAGCATTCATTAAATCGGCTGATTCTGCTGCTTCCTTCTGGAAAGAAGTTATGGAGTCGATCAGACAGAGGGGATTGGTGGTGCCACGGATTTTCTACCGGACCACAGTGGCGACTGGTGGGTATGCACGATCACTGGCATTTAATCCCAATAAGATGGAGGCATTTAATGGCGTGTTATTAGACAAGTTGAGGCAAGCTGGGTTGGTTTCTGGTGTGATTGATAACTTCGATATGACTTTTCCGTGGCATTTTGATAACCGTTGCAATGATGGTGTGCATTATGGCAGAGCTCCATTGAAGATGAAGTGGAAGGACGGTGAAATTGGTCACCAGTATTTTGTGGACCTCATGTTAGCTCATGTGCTGCTCAATGCTCTATGTGCAAAATCATAGCATGTGAGTTCAAAGTAACCGAAATGTTTAAGAGGTTTTCATGGAGTAGCACCTGGTTTGTGGCCTTTTATGACACGCTACAGAGTCGCTGGAAATTATAGCAATTGCTAGAGTTTGCGTGGTTGGCGGTTGTAATGCATGGAGAGACAACTTGGTGTGCAGTGCACTGAAGGAAAATTTGTGAGGCAGTTTGTTCCCTATATATTTTAGGATTGCATTCTTTATTCATTTATAAATTTGTCACCACGTATTGTTTTTATAGATTAAGTTCTTACTCCTGTTGTTTAAGAGAGGTCCTTGAAGGACAAATACGTTTGTCAATATTAATTATATAACTCAATACCAATGCATATATTTGGAGGTCTGATATCTGCACTGCATTTAACTGGGTGATTTTCTGCCATTATAAATTGCTTGTTCGTTCTTTTACGATTTTTTGGATGATCAAGTGCTTCAGTGCAGCTGCTTGTTGTATGGAATCCTAAAATCTGTCTTGGACATCTGCCTATCCATAGGAAGTATAAGCAGTAGCTGCTAATTCTTATGATATTCTGAAATTCATGAGCCTAATTCCAACAACCGTGTCTCAGTGGTTGAGTGGTTTTTTCCGTTTCAGGTTTAAGGTTCGAATCCTACTAAAGGTATCTCATTGGGGCCATGCCTCTTGGTGTAAAAAGTCAATTACTAACCCCGATCTGTGTTGGAAAATTTCAGAGAGCACGGGACACAAGTCTCGAGATTAGTCGAGGTGCGCGTGAGCTACTTCAGACACTCCGATTACCAAAAAAAAAAAAAAACTGTCTTGATTAGGAAATCCTTCTTAACGCAGGGTTCAAAGAGCTGGAACTTCTTTTTGGCGTCAAAAGCATTGTCAAAAGATGCAGAAGTTATAGATTGGAAATTGCCTTTTTATGCATCTTTAGGGAAAAAAAGGTTTCTTCTTTAAATTCCTCTTTCCCTTTTTGGGAGAAGTGAAAGTCTCTACTTTCCAACAAGAACATGATGAAAGGCGTTAGTAGTAAATTAGCACTGTATAAAATGAATTGCCCAAAACAAGTGATAGGTTAAAATATTAACAAAGTTTTTGCTAACAAGGTACAATCACCACTCAATATTTGGATCCTTATTGGGCCCAAAATCAAACAAATAAGCCCACTAAACAATAACCGATGTCCTGATATGTGCAGAATTTATTTTTTTAATCATCAGAAATTTGTTGATGACCGACAAGAGCTCTATCTCTATTATTAAAAATATATAATAGAATATGACTTGTTAGCCAAGTTAAGTTGACTCTTCATAAATAGATATAAAAAAAACAAAAAAAATTGTTAGCGGACTATTATTAAATGTCAGCAAATCAGATATAATCATCTCATATATATATATATAATACATAAATTAAAAAAAAAATCAATTAATTACCGAAACGAAACAAATTCTGCTCTTTTAACAAAAACACACATTGTTTGTACATTTTTATTGTTTGCGTGCGGGGAGCGCGCGTTAAAGAGTAAAATCTGGCAAGTTTAGGGGGATTGAGAGCTCGCTTGTCGTTGAAGCAAGCAACCTCCGAGTTTGGTCCCGACGAAGAAGACTGCAGGCCTTGGCGTCGGAGATTATCCATGGCCTTCACCTGGGGTTCTGCTCTTCGGATCACGCTTTTGATTCTCCTTCTTGCCGCCGTTGTCACTGCCTGTTTCACTCTCCCCGTCGAACAGGTTTCCTTCTTTAATCATATTTGGCGTTTTATTAAATGGGATTTGGTGATTTTGTCTAATGGGTTTTTAATCAAATGCAATTCTAGGACGGTTTGGTGGATTTTTTTTTTGGTCTCGATTTGATTAATGGGTCGGTGATCATTTTAGTGTTAAGTGAGAAATCAGTTGTGGGGAATATAGGGTTTTGCAATCTAGTTTTCAGAGATCGATTTGCTGTTCAAGTTATTGCTTTTGTTGCTAATTAGAATTAAACTCTATTGAGATTGTAATTCTGTATTTTTGGTACCCTATTGAATTGGTGTTTAGGTTTGTATTTTAGATTATATTTCTATAATCCAACATGGATAATGTTTAGATATGTTGAAATTTAATCTCTCTTAGCATTATTCTTGCCATTCAAATTGTGAATTGTGACAATATGGTAGCATTTCTCCTGCTTTAATGCAGTAGGAAGTGTTACGAATTGGATTTTTAACCTGGCATATTTTGATGCCTCGAGTGTTCTGTCTGCAAAGTGTATTTGAGTAGCCTCAGAACTTTTTTTTTTAAATTGATGACAATGCTATTTCTTGCAGATATTGAAGAACTTTTTAATATGGGTTGAACAAGACCTTGGACCTTGGGGTCCTCTTGTGCTGTGAGTTAATTGCTACTCTTCCATGTTTAATGATTTACTTGTTTATTTTTTTTTTATTCTTATTTCTGATGGGAGTCAATGCTGAAATGTTTTGACTTAAGATTTTTTTTTCCTGGGTTATATACAGAGCTGTCGCATACATCCCCCTGACAATTTTGGCAGTTCCAGCATCAGTGCTTACTGTAAGCGTACTCCTCTGATAATTATCTAGCATGGCTAGCTATCTGAGGTTACTCTATAAATATAGGATGAAACTTGCCTCAAATCATTTCTTGATGTGCCCCTCATGTCATCATGATATGCTGGTTCTATTAGGCATTTGAAAATAACCTAAATTATGTTCTGGAAAGAATCAAGCCATGTCCACATCTATATATCTTAGGGATTGACGTGTCTAATACATTCTCTCTTTTTTGAAATGCAAATGTTATATCTGCCTCAAAATATTATACTATAATAGTATAATATTGATGAATAAACTATTTAATAACTGAAGAACCATGGATATTCTCTTCAAAGGCGTTTGAAGAAGTAATTAACAATTGAAAACCTTTCAGCTAAGCCTTTATCTTGTGAGGGTACCAACTTGACCCTTAGCCCAAGTGTTATATTTGGTTTACTAAAGTCCTTTGGAGGAGAGGGTGGATTGTCAGTGTGGATGATTTGGAAGATATAATTGGAGGGCATATATGGCTGGGTTCCATTTGTATATTTGGTGGAATCAGGCATATCTTAACCGAATCTTTTGCGATCACTAATCTTTCAACCATTTGGACCATGTCATTTTTAAGATCATAAACCTCTGTTCAGAGGAAAAGATGCTGCATGACTTCAGCTATTGCAGGAAGCATGAGCAATTTCACGTCATGCTCCTTAGTCCTCGAATCACGTAGATACCGATGATTATTAAAAAAAAAAAAAGCAACCTTATGCGGTACTTGGTATTCTTCTTTCAGCTTGGTGGTGGTTATCTTTTTGGGTTACCTGTGGGCTTCATTGCTGATTCAATTGGAGCAACTATTGGTGCTGGGGCCGCATTTCTTCTTGGCCGAACAGTAAGTTTATGAACTATTATTATGCTATATGCATCACAATTTTTCACTTCCATATTGATATACATGTTGACAATGAAAACTATTTTGTTTCTCTAATCATATTTTACTGATGATAGTAAAGGTTGTTACCTAACCAGTATACAGTATACACTGCATTTCCTATCTTCAATGTTCTCTCTCTATTTTTTTACTCCTTTTATTTATTATGTCCTTCCAATTCGTAAAGTAAACTTGATTTGTGTGTTTGATATAAATTGCAATTTGTATAATGCGTATCTTAATTTTGTATTCTTTTGCAGATTGGGAAACCATTTGTTATTTCTAAGTTGAAGGATTATCCACAATTCCGTTCAGTCGCCATTGCTATTCGAAGATCTGGTTTTAAGGTTTATGTGCTTCTTATTGGAATTTTCAGAACTAAATTGATGCCCGTGATCGACCGATGTTATCATAGTTTTATTATTTTAATTATTATTTTTGCAATTTTTAAACAAATAGTTGGTATTCATGGTAAAACGAGTAGGTTCTAATGTAATTATATATATGCCATTGACTAATTAGTGTCATGGTGAATCCCAGCCTTAGATTAGAATTGATAAAACTAATATCCTTAGAGATACTAATTGGAGATTAAAATTACGATACGAACAAGATTCAAATCAACAGTAAAAATAGTGAATGTCTGGAACTTTTTTAGTCTCTTTCAATGAATATGGCACCTTAATTGTGCCTGAAGTTGGAAAGTGCTGAAGGACTGAGAATCACAATCTAATGTCAACGTAATGGCTGTAAATTGAAAGGCTCTCTCTATGAATAGTCTGTCTAACTAAGAATCTGCCTTTTACTATTAGACAGTTAACAGTTATGCAGTAATTTATATTCTTTTAACATGTGTGTGAACTGCTGGGCATTTATTCTGAACTTTCTTATCTTGTTCAACAGATAGTTTTGCTGCTTCGGCTTGTTCCCTTGCTCCCATTTAACATGTTGAATTACCTCCTGTCTGTGACCCCTGTTTCACTCTTGGAATACATGCTAGCTTCCTGGATAGGAATGATGGTAAATTCTTCCTCATACTATTTATTATTGAGTTATATCCAATGATGTTGAGGTGTTGAACAAGATTCTAGTTTCTCACAAATTTTGGATGTGCATTTTGCTGTTAAATATTTGTCATCTCTTTATCCAGCATGCTTGCATGTGTTATTAGATATCATATACTTGAGAGGTAAGATTGCTGATGTTGGCGTGGTCCAGTTGTATGGGATATTGTTATGGCATTTTAGTTAACCTTGTAAAATTTAATATGTTGGCACATGTATGTTGAATTAGTTTGGGAAATAATTTCAAATCTAGATTTTGGTGGGTATATGTGCTGGTTCAGTCCTGTAGCCTTTTATTTTAATGCATCTATAATGTCAAAGGCAATGAAAACAAATTGCTCAATGCCTTTCTTCTTGCTATCTATCAATGATGGAGAGCAATAGAGAGGTGAAATTTCAGTTTGTAATTTGTAATGGTTAATTACAAGTTTTATTTAAATGTTAATAAGTTTGATACTTGTCACTATAAGCAAGTGCTTTCTGGTTACTGCTTTCCAGATATGCTTACATGGATGTGTTTGCATGCTTGGGATTTTCTTTTTCTCCTCTCCTTGCATGATCAGATTTCTGCGTAGTAACGTGTCTAATGTGGTATATGTTACAGCCGATAACTCTTGCATTAGTATATGTTGGAACAACTCTCAAGGATATTTCTGACGTGACACATGGGTGGAGTGAGTTCTCAAAAACTCGTTGGGTAAGTATGTGTAGTTTATTCTTTTTCAGGTTTGCTAAGAATTTGTAAATTTTTATTGTATTTGGCCCTCCCCTGCAGTGCAATACTTTTCTTTTTGTTTTTTGACAGTCAAAGGGTGCCTGAATGGTGCATTATTTTATTTTTCATGAGTCAAGTCAAGGATATGTTGAACAAGCTTGCTTTATCTTGTTTTCATCTTTTGTTCTGATATATGTTCAACCCCTTGTTGGTGGGTGCAGGCATTTCTTATCTCTGGCCTTGTGATATCTGGTATGTTGAAATAACTTGCAGACATACCTTTTTTGGGCTTTTTACACCTTCACTTGCCAATATATCTGTTGCAGAACTAAAAGTTTATGATTTTAATATATTTCTCCTTAGTTAAGGTGAATTACAAGATTAGTGGAGTATGAATATTGGTATTACTATTAGTGTTTCTTTCCATTTAGGAGGTGAACTTACAAGATTAGTGGATTATGAATATTGGTATTACTATTAGTGTTTCTTTCCATTTAGGAGGGAAATCATATTCAACTTAAGTAGCTTGACATCGAGGTCATATGTTCTGTAGGACCTTTGAGGTTGACTTTGGCTTTAAAATAGTAACTGCAAGATAAAACAAATATAAAGAATCTGCATGTGAAGGGAAACAAAATGAAGAGATGAGAAGAGAAGAATTAACAGAACTAGAAAAGTACTTTCTTCTGAAGCATACTTCTTTCATTCTTTGTAGCTTTAGAGTCTAACCCACTTTTAATACCATCATCCCTGCTCAAAACTTACAGTTTGTAGGGCCAGAGTCGGAATGCCAAAAGAACTGCATTATAGATTTATACTTGGCTGCTGAATCTCAAAATACTCAAAAATAAATAAATAATCTAAATGAGCAAAATAATCTAAAATTTTGTTTAAGCAATTTTCAGTGTCTGAAATAGTCTATTTTTCTGGCATCTGTGCAGCAATTTTAATGATTTGTGTTACCAAAGTTGCCAAGACCGCTTTGGACAAAGCTTTGGCCGAAAATGAGGGTATAGATGATGTTCTGGGCTCACCAGAGTTGCCGATTGTGGCTGAACCAGCGTCGGATCTCAACCAGCCTCTCATAATTAAAATAGAAGGCAATGATGACAGTCATGAAAAATAGATATCATATTTGTGTAAATTCTTCCTCAAACCTTTTTTTGTGACTTGCGGTTCTGCTTAATGCTTTTAACATTTGGGGATTATTGCCCTTTGTGATCTGTACAGTTGCATTTTTCACAAATGTTGTTTTTGACAGTAGCTGATTAAACAATTGAGGATGTTTTGTTCAAGTACAGCTCATCTCTTCAATTAGAAACCATTAGAAGTTTCAATCAATGAATAATTTTTTCAAATATCACTCTCTCTATCCATTGTTGGTAACTGTTCAATTCAGGTAAAAATGATAGCTGTTCCCAGCTTGCAAATTGCAAATGGTGTGTGATCCGGATGGATCTTGATCTTCATTTCCCAGTTCACAAACCTTCATGCTGTCTGATACAAATGTTAAGCTTATTAAAAATTTTAATCAAGAAAGAATTTCGAAGTTCTCCCAGATATTGCCATGACATGGCCTTTAACCATCCCTTGCAATATCATTATTTCTGCAGAAATCTGGCATTAGCTCTATTCCAGAGTCATTTAGCTGTCTTTCATTTTCCCTTTGACAAACTGTAGAGTGTAGATGATAAGGAGAGCACAAGATTTCACTTGCGGTTGAGATATGAGCTGATAATGTGGGTCCCGGCAAAGGTCGGTGATAGTTAAATTGGCTGAAACTTGAGTATATCATTTTGGTTGACAGTGAGCACAATTGCTGATTGATAGTGTTGGTGCTGTAGCCATGATCGAAAGAATTGAATGTCAAGTATTTTCATAACATAAAAAAAAGGCATTCCCAAGCAACGGAAAATGCGGCCATGACCCACCAATCAGAATCAGATGGTGCGGTCCAAAAGGATGTGCACTTCACTTTGTTAAAGTTGCAGCTAGATTTCTGGGGAGAAAAAGTTTTTGGTTCGAAACTTGGATAGCAGTCAACCAAAAGTAAACTCCAATGATGAAAGCTGAAGCAAAATCATCTCATTCTTCATCTTCAATCTTTAAATAGATTTTGTGGTCTATTGGTATCTTTTTTCCTTCCCAATCAAACTTGGTAAAAGCCATTTGCTCCCATTTTTTATTTTTTCTGTTACTATTGACTCCTTTATTTCTGTCCACTTTGTGTTGAAATTTGGAGGGTGCTGGGGACCCTACCAATTCTTTAGTGATTCCATGTATATGTTCTCATTCATCAGCATTTCAGAAACCGTATGATCTAATCATAACAGCCATTGATTAAGCATGAAAGGTAGAAAGTCTGAAAGGCGCATTGCTGAGTGTCTATATATACTTTAGCTGTATTGGTGAAATGATCTTTTATTCGTTAAGAGAATGCATTTGCTTTCAAAGTTGAAGGTGACAAAAAATATTGAGTCCTGCACAGGAAAAATGCCAGGATTTGGCATATTTCCTTTTGGTGGGTGCTTCGATGGATGTCGCGATCATTCTCAGGCATCGGGATTTGGGACGAGAGTCTGGAATGCGAGTGACAGGCCTGTGGAGCTGCAAATAAGGGTGGGATCAATACTAAAGAAAGTTCACACACTGAAGCCAGGCTCTTCAAAGAGGCTTAAATGCAAGAGCATATATAAGGCGTATATGCCTGGTAGTGGGAGAAATAGCAACAGTTTCGCTAATGGAGGTATGAAGAGCTTGCTATATTACTATGATGAGACTTGCCACCCCTATATTTGGATACATGACACTGGCTCCGATACGTTAAGGATGGTGAAGCAACAGTATCTTAGTCTCGAGGACCTCAGAGACTGTTCGGAGATAAGAGTTTTCAGGGATCATCAACGAGGCTGCATATCAGTTCGCAAGAAAGCTAGGCCAGATTTTTGCTGAAACTCTTTACCCGTATGTTAGTTGTTGGTTATGACTTTGACGATTGTTTTTTTTCTTGGGTTGCTTCAACTTTGGTTTTTGGCTCTGAATTAGCAGCGTTTAGTTGCTTTTGTCTTGTAATCATGCAATATTATAAAAGATTATAGAGAATGATAATAATACAGTTGTAATGGTATCTGTTGAACTGTCATTTGAATATAATATGTATACTATAAGCTGCTGCATTTGGCTACCATCAATGGTGTTTTCAATGAGAAATGGGGAAAAATCTGAATATCAAAATTTTGTAAAACGATGTACTGGAGAAATCAAATGTTGCAAAACTATTTTTGTGACCGAACAGATTTTTTGGACATAAAGAGTAATTTACAATATCTCTTTAATATCAAATATCTCTGTAGAATTCGGTCGCAAATTCAATCGTCAAACCAATCAATCGAACATTAAGAAGCAAGATTTTTACCGTGGTTCGCCAAAAAAATTCCGACCACATCCACGTTGAACTCCGGAACAAGGAGCTCGCTGCACTAATCAATTTCAAGATTACACACGGAATCTTGAATCCGTTTACAAATTGTAATTCCCCAAATCTCACAAACCCTAATCTCTAAAAGTGACAATCTCTCAAATTACCCAATTGAGAATTACACTAACTTGGACTAAGGAACAAGGCTTAACACTTAGCCTAAAATAAGGGAATACAAATAATGAAAACCTTTTTTTTTTTTTTTTTTTTCAATTCTCAACCTAAGTGCCATTTATATAGGATGAGCAAATAAAGGTAATTGGGACAACGGCAAGGATTGCGCCATGTGTCCCTCATCCAACGGATGACAAGGGCTTCACATTTTACAATCTCCACCTTGAAGCCCAAAAACATTCATCATTCCCAATCATACACAAGGACACATAAAGGTCAAGATAGCACATCAAACTCACCTACTCACATCATCGCTCATGTCGGCTGCAAGGTCAGCCAACCCCCACATGCAACAGCTTCATGCAGTGGGAGAGTTTGGCAGCAGTCACTATTTTTGTCCCCATGTCAGATGGGTTGTCTTCAGTTGGAACCTTCTTAATCTCAATCTTACCGCTTGAGATAATTTCCCGCACAAAAGGATACTTCACATCCATATGCTTGGTTCTCTCATGATGTACCGGATTCTTGCTCAGATGGATTGCACTCTGACTGTCTGAATACACAACTGTCTTACCATGCAGCTGTTGTATTTCGGTTAAGATACCCTGAAGCCAAATTGCTTCCTTGAACACATCAGTTATGGCTATATACTCCGCTTCGGTAGTTGAGAGTGTGACCAACGGTTGCAGGCTTGACTTCCAGCTGATGCAATTTCCACCAAGCGTGAAATAGTAAGTTGTAGTTGACTTTCTTGAGTCTCTGTCACCTGCAAAATCAGAATCAACATACCCTACCAAATCTAAAGCGTTAGATTTGTTAAAACATAAGCCATAATCAATAGTAGTATTCAAGTATCTTAACAACCATTGTAAAGCACTCCAATGTGCTCCACCTGGATTAGACATAAACCTACTTAATAAAGATACAGTATAAGACAAGTCAGGTCTAGTACTAATCATGGCATACATCACAGAACCAATAATATTTGCATAAGGTACATTTTCCATTTTTATCATCTCAGACCTATTAGTAGGACTTTGTGACTTAGACAAAATAAAGTGACTTGCAAGAGGTTGACTAACCGGCTTACAACCACTTACACCAAATCTAGATGCTACCTTTTGCAAATATGTGGACTGATGTATTTTAAGACAATTCTTACTTCTATCTCTATCAATGGTCATACCTAGGATTCTTTTTGCACTTCCTAGGTCTTTCATGTCAAATTCATTATTTAACTGCTTCTTAAGTTTGTTAACAGCATACATTGATTCAGAGATTAGAAGCATGTCATCAACATACAACAACAAATACACATGACATTTTTCATCAAGCATGAAATAGAAGCAACTATCATATTTACTTCTTATGAAACCAATACTAAGAACAAAAGTATCAAATCTTTTATACCATTGTCTAGGTGACTGTTTAAGGCCATATAAGGATTTATTAAGCAGACAAACATACTCAGGATGAATTTTATCTATAAAACATGCAGGCTGAGACATATAAATTTCCTCATCTAATTCTCTATGTAGAAAAGCAGTTTTAACATCTAATTGTTCCAATTCAAGATTATACTGCACTACTAGAGCTAACATCATTATAATAATTTTAAATTTAACTACATGTGAGAAAATTTCATTATAGTCTATCCCTTCCCGTTGAGTAAATCCTTTTGCTACGAGTCTGGCCTTAAACCTAACAGGGTCACTAGGCAGTAGTCCTTCTTTGACCTTAAACAACCACTTACACTCAACCAACTTCTGGTTTTTAGGCTTAGGAACTAAAGTCCAAGTTTGGTTTTTCCTAAGAGAATACATCTCCTCTTCCATGGCCGCTTCCCATTCAAGTTTATGGGTAGACTTTAATGCCTCTCCTAAGCTAGCAGGCTCAGCCCTATTAATTTCATGACTTGATATTAACGCACAGAAATACAAATCATTAGTTGAGTAATCATACCTGGTAGGAGGCCTTACCTGCCTCCTACTTCTGTCTCTTGCTAGCTGATAGTTGGCCAATGTGTCTTGTGGTGTTTCATCATGCTGCTCAGTGTGATCCACTTGATCTACTGTGTCCACTTCAATTTGTTCTTGTATGTCTGCTACTTCATTTCTGTTTTCCTCCTGGTTATTTCTCCTGGGCTGGGAGCCCTCAGATGTCTCCGTGCCTGACATGTCACCAACTTGCTCAGCGGTCCTTGATGTCCCTGGCTCCACCTGCAAGATCAAAATCTGCTAGATCATTTTCTAAGGCACCTGCATTGTTGTTAGTAGATTTACAAGGAAAACAAAGTTCATTGAATATAACATCCCGACTAACTATGACTTTGACTCCAGGTGACTCCATTTTCCCATAACCTATACCCTTTTGTCCCTTCTTGGTATCCTAGGAAAACACACTTGATAGGCCTCGGTTCAAGTTTACCTACGGACTGGTGAGCATAGGCTTCACAACCAAATACTCTAAGGTGGGCTAGCTTATGAGCCCTACCATACCAGATTTCTTCTGGTGTCTTAAACTGCAAGGAACTATTGGGGCTCAGGTTAACTAAATGAGTAGCAGTATTGAGGGCTTCACCCCAAAAGGCCATCGGAAGTTCGGAAGAAAATAAAAGACATCTGATCTTTTCTAATAAGGTTCTATTCATTCTTTCCGCAACTCCATTCTGTTGAGGGGTGTTTCTAACAGTCCTATGTCTTAGGATACCCTCACTAGTACAATATTGATCAAACTCAGTATTACAAAATTCTAAGCCATTATCAGTTCTCAAGACTTTTACTTTGTTACTAGTTTGATTTTCTACCAATACTTTCCATTCTTTAAATTTTATCAAAGTTTCATCCTTTGATTTTAGTAAGAATGTAAATATCTTCCTACTATAGTCATCAACAATAGAAAGGAAATATTTCTTACCCCCATGAGTCTGGACCTTTGCTGGTCCCCACAGATCACAATGTAGATACTCCAGACTCGCATTTGACAAATGAATTCCAGTTGGGAAGCTCTGTCTGTGCTGTTTGCCCAACACACAGATCTCACAAAACTCAAGTGGCTTCAACTGGTCCTTTCCAATTGTCCCTGCTTGCTGAGTATCTGCATTCATTTCTGGCCTGTCTCTACTGTAGTCATCAACAATAGAAAGGAAATATTTCTTACCCCCATGAGTCTGGACCTTTGCTGGTCCCCACAGATCACAATGTAGATACTCCAGACTCGCATTTGACAAATGAATTCCAGTTGGGAAGCTCTGTCTGTGCTGTTTGCCCAACACACAGATCTCACAAAACTCAAGTGGCTTCAACTGGTCCTTTCCAAATTGTCCCTGCTTGCTGAGTACCTGCATTCCTTTCTGGCCTATATGGCCAAGTCTCAAGTGCCATATATTAGTCATATCAACATTAGAAGTTAAAGCAGAAATGGGTTTATCCGAGAATACATGTTGGCCATTTAGAACATACAATTCATTTCTCTTTGTACCAGTTAGGATCAGTTTCTTACCCTTAGATATGTGCATGTTCCCATTGTGGGCTTTATATGTAAAACCTAATTCATCTAGTGTTCCTAATGATATCAGGTTTCGTTTCAGGTCAGGTACATATCTAACGTCAGTAAGAATCCTAACTCTACCATCATGAAGTTTAAGTGGCATGTCCCCAACTCCCTGTATCCTACAAGTATTGTCATTACCCATATACACAGTCCCTTGGTCAGAATTTCTAAAGTTGACAAACCAGTCCCTATACGGACTCATGTGAAAGGAACACCCAGAGTCCAGAATCTATTCTCTACTAATGTGATCACTAGACACAGTCAATGCCTCAGATAGGCACATTGACCCCTTTTCGGCAGCCACAGTAGCGCTGCCTTCATTTTTCTGTTCCCTAATGAACTTATAACAATTCCTTTTAAGGTGTCTCATCTTCCCACAATGATAGCACTTCTTGTCACTATCTTTATTCTTATCATGTTTGTTCTTTTTCTTCCCTTTAGGTTCTTGGTTATTAGTCTGATGATTTTTCGGACCATTGAATTTCCTTTCATTTTTTCCTTTCACGAATAAGTTCGCTCCACCTCTCCTACTGGTTCTAAGTTCTAGCTCTCTAGCCCTTATACCAGATATCACCATGTCTAGCCTAGGTACAACTCATGTGTACTGTAGAGAGTTCTTAACGACAATATATTCTTCAGGTAATGCATTTAAAAGTATCATAGCTTCGCTAGAGTCTCCTAGGCTTGGTCAGTTCCTTTAAGGATTTGAGTCATTTTCGTGAATTCATCCAAATTATCATCTATCGACTTATTAGTATCCATCTTGTAATTAAACAAATTTCCTTTTAAGAACACTAAATTTGGTGCAGAAATAACAGAATAAAGAGATTCGAGTTTACCCCAGAGTTGAATGGCCGTGTCCATTCCATCAACTTTTCTGATGACCGAGTCTCCCAAGTGGAGGAAGATCAAGTTGTACGCCTCTTCCAGGATTTCGTCATTCGCTTCCTTTTCCATCTTTGGCCACTTTTCTGGATCCGGTTCCAGTGCCAAAGCCACCTTATGGTGGGAAAGCAAAACCCTCATTTTCTTCTTCCAAGTTGTGAAATCCCCTTTTCCATCAAAGATACCAATGTCGAGTCTCATAGTCGACATTTTATTTCCGGAAACACAGTTAATCGGCTATACACACCTAAGACTGCCTAAACACAATTTGGCAAAACACGCTCAATCTGCCCAAACAGGACAGGAGCCTAATCACCCAACGACTAAGCCTTCAACACCCAAACTTTCAATCTGGTAACTCACTGCCCTAAACACTCAAATTACCCAAACTTTGGTCAGTTCTCGGCAAATCCAGAGGCTTAGACACCCAAATCAATTCGGCAATTTCTCCCTCAATCTTGCCCAAACACAATCGCCAATTACTCACAATGTTCACCCAACACTATTACTTCGGCAGAAAGTTTAATTTTCCAAATTTCACTTTCAACCGGAAGCTTTAATTTCCACTTAGACCTTCCTCGGCAAACCCAGAGTATTGTAAGTGCAATTGATTCCAGAACCAAACAACTCCCTTGCACTGTTGATCAAGATCCACACGCCTGTCAAACAGACGACTAAGCCAATCGCCTTTCTTGTTCTTGATCGGTAAGAACATAGTGTTGTTCGTCAAACTCGGTGATCTCAAATCGACAGTGATTTGGATCGGCTTACCCAGGCGAGTGGACTTTGCTGTGTTTTGGTAAAAAATCGATAGCCCTTAGTTTCTTGCTTGTTTGGCTGTGTTCTTCTATTTACCAGCGATGGTTGTTCTGTTGATTGACGATTTTAGGGTTTCTTGTTTCTGACCAAGAGAAAGAAGACTGGGTCTACCAATCTTGGTCCACTGATCCTTGATCACTCCACTCTTCAATTTCGGCCCACTGATCTTAGTTGATTCTTCGATGGCTCATCTCTTCTGCAATTGAAGGTTTTTGGTTCTTCGGTCCTCTGCTTCACCGAATGTATGTGAACCAAATCTTGGGCCTTGATCTTTCAATCAACCGATCAGGTTTCCTTCGGCCCACTGATCTTTAATTCCAAAATGCTCTGATACCAATTGTAGAATTCTGTCGCAAATTCAATCGTCAAACCAATCAATCGAACAATCAAGAAGCAAGATTTTTACCGTGGTTCGCTGGAAAAATTCCGACTACATCCACGTTGAACTCCGGAACAAGGAGCTCGCTTCACATTTTACAATCTCAATATGAAACTTTATTAAAATGTGTCTTATAAATTGATGAAAAGTCAGATTTGTTAATGAAATAATATTACTTTACTCGCTAAAATAAAGAGTATCTATCTATTATTGTTTATAAAAGTCAAATTTTAGTTCTACCGAATCAATATTATGGCTAAATTACTGTGTGAAATGACACCTTTCGTCTGCTTGTCTTCAATTAAGGATGTTCCAAAACGGCTGGACCAGTTCGAATTATGAACTGGGTTGTTTGGATAGAAAGAAAACATGATAAAAGTTAGGAGCAATGATGGAAATTTTTTTAATAATGACCCCTAACATGATTCATATCACACAAGTTTTGAGAGCTAAGTGGGGATGATGATGATAGTGTGGAACCAAGTCTTTTTCTTCTTTTATCAAAAGAAGAATTAAAAAATAGTTTCTATAAATATTACAAGTTATTTGATCAGAACCCGTATAAAAAAATTATTTGTAAACTGTTATTATTTGTGTATGACTTGTCGTTTTAAGTTTTACGTCGATTAATATTTTACGATGAGTCGTACAAGCCTTTAACTATTTGTAAGACTTGTCGTTTAACCTGTGTGCTGGAAGAAAAAGGTTTCCGACAGGTCGTGAATTTGATTAAATATCACGGACTTAAATGTTATTATACCGTTTCCAGAATAAAAACACGCGCTTTTGTACCGCCGTGATAATAACACAAGAAACTAAAAACCGGAAACTTCTAAGCGCGTGTGTTAAAACGTAAAACGTCTTTCTTCAATAACACGATGAACAAACTTTACCAAGTCCTCAACAACCACCACTACTGTGACAAAAAAATCATCACTAAACACAAATAAAATAACTCTTTAGCAAATCATCCATTTTTTTTTCAGAAAAAAAAATGGGAATTTCGTGGAGCAGCAGAAGAAGAAACAACCAACACCACCATCATTATTTACCCCCGCCTGTACCGCCGCCGCCTCTACCACCATACCAAGAGCCCGCTTTGTACCCGGCAACAAACCCACCTCCGCCACCTGTCCCACCTCCTTATCATCCACCTCACGCGCCTTATCCTGCACCACCTCCGCCTCCAGTTAACTCTTACTACTACCATTCTCATGGGTACAATTCGTGCGGTTATGTTAATCCCATGATGGGGAGGTTCAGTTATCAGTTCCATTACCAGCCTCCTTATTATGCCAACCAGGCTCAGGCTAACGGCTGGCCCGATGCTGGCAGGCCTCAAGTGGGCCCGCCGCCGCCGTATGTTGATCATCAGAGTGCTAAGAAGGTGAGAAATGATGTGAATGTGCATAAGGATACGTTGAAGATTGAAATTGATGAGGTAAATCCGGATCATGTGCTGGTGTCTTTTGTTTTTGATGCCTTGTTTGATGGGAGGTTAGTGATTTCTTTCTCTGTTTATTGCTAAAAGTTTTGTTGTTCTTTCTTGTTTTTTGGTATTGTGCTTGTTTTCATGTGATTTTGTTTACTATGTATTGTTAAATTGTATGTTTGTATTGTTTTTTATCCTGAGTTTTTGGCTTGGTTTTGTTGATCAGAATTCAGAAGATGTGTGAAAGAAGTGAAACTGTGATCCTAAAGAACTAATAACAAAAGACTACAATTTGTTATTTTTGGTTGAATTGTGGATCATCTGAATTCAGAATTCTTTATTTTCTTCTCCGAACATTAATCATATAGAAGAAAAGCTAACTAAATGACTAATGTAGAAGATTAATCTAAAGATTAATCATATAGTTCAACGCTTCTTTCTCGTAATACTGGTGTGGTACTTTTTAGTGAAGGAGAGGGATGGGTCAGAAGAAAGGCATGGGAGTTTTGGGCATTAATGAACACTCAGCCTTCAAATTGTATCTGATTCGACCCAGGTATTGTAGACATTCCCGCATTTCCAACTTCAAAGGAGAAGAGAGCAAGATACTACGCAAACTCCAGAGCAAGCCCAGCAAACGGGTGCAACTATTATGGCGGGGGAAGCTTCTGCTCCGAACCATATGCTCGTAGACTGGGGTTGTCAACTCCAACTGTAGCAGCTGTAATACCAGCGTCAAGGCTTAGAGCTTCTTCTCAAGCTGCCTATTCTGTGCGTGGGTTAACTATTGATTCAATTGCGCAAACAGCCCCATCATCACCGAGATTGACACACAGACTATAGAAGCTGGACTGGAAATGAATAGGCCGTCAGTAATCTCACTGTCTGGCCTAGAAGCAGATGACGAGAGCAATGATGAGTAAGCCTTTTACGAAGGCTCAAAGGGCTGAAGTCACGGCCCTACTTCAAAGAATTGCTTTATATACTTTGGAAAAGAAATCAATAGAAGAAGCCGTCAACAGTGGCAGTTAGCGCCTCCTTGTTTGGTATTGAATCACTCTCCCCCTTCTGCCCTAGGGAATGTCAAATGCAGTGTGTTAACTAGGAGGCTCTCCGGCCGGAGAGAGGCTTGCTATCGTAACCCTTTCTCCCGGTGTATGTGGTTACTTAAGAACAAGGCTAGACAGGTCCTGATACCCAAATGGACCAGGAAGAAAGCCACTTAAACCGGGGATGCGCGTAGGCGAGGACATGGTAGAAGATATACACACTCTGGTCCTAGTCATCTATCAAGAGAATGGGAGACCTACTACCTAAGAAAGGATCTCAGGTTCTAACTCAAGACTGTTCTTCCTTAGCGCTTGTGCTAAGGTACGATCCATCAAATTGATTCATGAGAGGGAGGTGCGTCTCCTTCGTTCCTTAGAACTAACTGCGTTTCGTCTCCTCCGTTTGCTACTAGCTTGCTGCTGGAGTTTGCGTAGTCGTTTGCTCCACCTCTTCTCTCTCCTGGCTGGTCGAGTGAGCCTCTCTCTCCTTTGTGATTCGACTCCTTTTTCGTCTTGTTTGTTCGCATGCACACCTGTTGTTTGTGAGCGTGCACTTGAGTTTTCTACGCTGGTCAATGAAACCGGATCAATGCAATTGAGAGAGACAAGATACGGCCAGGCCAAGCAAGCTCCGGCCAGAACATGACTATACTAATGTAGAAGATTAATCTAAATACTTGGAGCTGGGAAGACGGAGCTGTAGTATAACAGAAAAGGCTACCTCCTTTTCACCCACTCCTTTACCTTCAAAAGCCTTTTTCTAATCCTTGTTCCCGCCTTTCACTGGATGGGACGAATCCGCTCTTTTGTTTTGACTTAGTTAAGGAAGCAATTGTTATCTTTGCGTTTAGCTGGGAAGCTCTGGTCAGGCTATGGGATAGAGATTTCTCCAGGTTAGATACCTGTTCACTGTGTTGCACAGTGGCATCTATACAGGTATAAGATGAAAGTCTTCCGCGTGTGAATTCTTTCAAGGCAAGGGGCGGCCTGATTCGACATTGTTGTTTACTCTGATCTGGTCGAGGTGGTTTTCGTTACCAGCGCGTAGGTGGGACGAAAGATTTGGAATCCATTGATCGAAACTGGGCTTAAGGAATCCATCGATCCAACCCGTCCTTAGGGATTATTAGATAACATTTACACGATTCTCATGAAAATAATAATAATTATTATTATATATATAAAAAAAAGCTTTATGCACAATGCTGCAATCTTGCATTCTGGTGTATGGTATTTGATAATCATTCGGGATTATGGTTGACAGTTTATACTTAGGTTTGATTCTTCGATGTTGCATTGGTTGATGAAGGCCATAGAACAAATGCTTCCCTTTTACTTTATATTGCCTTGCTTCTTGGTGGTGGTGTTGGTGTTGGTGTTTAAGTAGCACAGATGATAAGTATGCTAAATAGAGAACACTGAAAGCAAGTAGACTATATGGAAAGCCTACGGAGGTCTTCATGTCAGATGATATGCATAGTTTTGATGGGTGGGGTTGTATTATATAGGTTGGCCGGTTGAATTGAAACTATCATAGAGGTTACAGAAGAAATATGAACTAGAATCAAGTTGAAGAGATTCTTCTTGAAGTAATTTCTCATATTTTAGGAAACTGCATGGCCGGGGCTAATTTAATGTGTACTTTTAGCGCTTGGTGGTTGTTCCCACTTTTTCTGTTTTGGAAGTGTAATATCTAAACAACATAAACCAGGTTTAATAAAGAGGTTCAAAAATCAGGATGCATTTTGTGATCTCCTGTGATAGTCGCCAGCAGAACCACTTTCTCATTGTTCGCCTTTAGTTAGTTGGTCACTCTCATGTTGCTTAGGGCATGGGGACCTTACTGATACATCGTTAGCTATGGTTATGTGGTCAAGCCTAAGCCTATGATACTTGGATGTCAAGATTTCACTAGTCCTACTTTCTTATCACCTTTTTTTATGTTATGTTGTTCTATGTCTCCCCAGGAGTTTAAAGTATCATCTTTGTTCCCAGAAATGGTAGTCTGTCGAATCTCTCCGCTAGTCCAGTTTTTCAGGAATGGGTTGGCTAATTAAACTCATTGCTGCAAAGTTAATTTCTCCAATATTGGTGCTTGAGAAAATTAGTTCAATTCCTTGGGCTTACATCATCTACACTTGAGGGCGCTTACATGGACCTTTTCTTGAGCTCACTTAATCTTTCTCCATTTTCGCCATGTCATCTGTTTTTTTACACTGATGACTGATATCAGCTTACAGTAAAATTCAGAAGAAATCATTAATTTTAAATCACATTTGCAGCCAAATGTAATGTCAATCCTGGTCAAACTGTTTCTGGAAATTAATGGTCTGATCTTTTATAAGCTTGTGGACCTTATCCAGATAATGCTTAGTGATAAAATGCTAGGATCC
Organism: Zanthoxylum bungeanum; assembly: GCA_019454045.1. Taxonomy (NCBI): domain Eukaryota; kingdom Viridiplantae; phylum Streptophyta; class Magnoliopsida; order Sapindales; family Rutaceae; genus Zanthoxylum; species Zanthoxylum bungeanum. The sequence goes on from SKCR01047279.1 coordinate 51,060, forward strand.
TTGTAGGGTTGTCCATTCATTGACTGACGACTACGACAAAATGTTCATAATCAAGGTCTAAATGAGCGATCTCATTATATGATCATGAGAGCATCCTCATGATATTTTTTTTTATCTATCAGGTATTATTTTCAAAGTGAATGGCATTAGTTTTGACATTACTGAAATGTTTTTTCATACATAAGAGAATTAGTGTTGTCAATCAAACTTGTGACTTACAAACTGCCTGTGACGTAGATGATCTTCATTTGATGTCAAAAAATATGACTTCTTGTCATAGACAGTCAGTCTCTGTTTTCGTTGCTGTCGGCATTCAGACCAGTTTAAGGTAGTGAAAGATGGAAGATGACTTTCCAATTCACTATAAAATAACATAGGGGAAAGGAAAAGAAAATATTCCCCAATTAAACTCGAATATTGATGTACAATGTCTTTGGATTATTATATTGACTATCTCTATGAAAAAACATGAATTACACTGTTTAAGCCTGAGCTTGGCATAGGCTCATAATGAAGACTTATTTTGTCCTCAAGTAACCTCAAATGTTCTGAGAGACCACTTTCAGCTAATTTTATGGATACATTTTAATATATTGTATTTTAATTTCTCTCGCAATCATTTTTCCTTATGGTATTTTATTTTTTTAAAATATTTCTAGTGCTTTAACAGTTAGTTTCTAAACCAGTTGATTATTTTAAACCATAATCTATCAAGACAGTCTGAAATCAGGATCTGAATGATGACTATGCGTATTAAAAGGAGTAGACTTATGTGTTGACCGACTAGCTAATCATCTTGCAGTAACTGTTATAGTTTGAGCAATGCTAAACTTGCCTCTCCAAGTGATTAAACAGTCAAGGCCTCCAGAATGTAAAGAAGTTTAATCCCCTAGGGGAGTTCCCATAGTTGGACAGAAACTTAGCTTGGCTTTAACAAATTCAAATACCATAATGTGAAAACTCTTTTGAACTTAGTTGGAACTCAAATTCAGTTAATTATATGGTTGCATTGGTTACATTAAGAAGAGTAATCAGAGATAAAATGCTGTCAATTTCGTATATGGCCATAGATGAAAAATTATCTTTTATTTCTTAAAAGCCACTGCTTAATGCTTTTATCATGGGATATTTTATATAAGTTTCTCTTTTCTTTTCTTTTCTTATCTGCAGCATCACTATTTTTTACTTTGCCAAGGAAGAGCCCAACTGTAATTTTGTTCCGCTATTTCCTGAAGCCTATATGCCAGTAAAAATACCCTTTAAGAAAGGATTGGGTCAGAAGTTTCGTCAGCCTTCGGGAACTGGCATCGACTTAGGCTTCTATGAGCTGGAAGATCTCTCAAAACCCTCACCAGGAGAAGATGTATTTCCTCTAGTAATATCTGCTGAAACGCATCAGCCATCGTCTTCAAACAATGGACATCTTGATGATCCTGTATCGAAGACATCTGCTCATATGCAGATAACTCAAGCAGTTCTGGAAAAGAATAATGATGACTTATTCCAAGTGAAGGTAATAAAGCAGATATTGTGGGTTGATGGGGTTCGTTATGAGCTACGCGAGTTATATGGAATAGGAAACTCAGCAGAAGAAGGCTTTGAGGACAGTGACCCAGGAAAGGAATGTGTGATTTGCATGACTGAACCTAAGGATACAGCTGTACTACCTTGCCGACACATGGTAAGGATCCGCCTGATTATCTTAGTAATATTAACTGGCAATTGCCTAAGAATATTAAACAGTAGTAAAAATAACCTGTGTTGAACAGTAGTAATCAGACAGGCTGATGCAAATAGCACACATGTTAGATGGTCCTAAATAATCTAAACTATCTAACATATGCAATTTCCAGTAAGCATCCCAGCTCTCGTGTTGCTCTGGTCAGTTAAAACTGCAAAAAGATTCTATTTTGCCTTGGATTCTGAATTTGGTTCTTTGTTTCCTGTTCTGTTGGTTATGTTTCAAAGCAGTTCTAGATGTAGCTGATAAAATATGCAAGGGTAGAAAATCATTATGCTTGTATGCATGTGTGTATATGTGTGTTGTGACACACCCTCTTAACGTGTGCTTTCACATTCAAAGGGGGAGTACAACAAGAAGAAAATTCATGTGATTTTAATGCTAGTACTGAGGTTTGACATAGCACGATGATTTGTTGCAGTAATATCACAAACATTTACAACGCTTCTTGGCTCTTGTTTAATGTCTAAGCTCCTATTGACTGTTTTCCTGCTATGGTGATTGCAAGTCAAAATAATGTCTCCAGTCTTTTGCCTATGTTTTGCTTTTAAAACCCAAGTTTTCTAACTCAAGCTATTTATGTTGCATCTTTTCAGTGTATGTGCAGTGAGTGTGCAAAAGAATTGAGACTTCAATCGAATAAGTGCCCCATATGCCGTCAACCCATTGAAGAGCTTATAGAGATCAAGATAAATAATGGTGATCAGTGAGGAATTCTTCTTCAAATAAAGTTTGATTGTATGGTATGACTATGAAATTCTTTATCTCTGTCGTGTGTCTCTTCGGGCTCACCATATATCTGAATTGTTTTGTGTATATTGCAAATTTGCAACCGCATAAGTTAGTCTTTTAATCATCACGTGACATCCTACAAAGCTATTTATGTCAAATCTAATTTAGCAAGGATGGAATTTGACAGTGAATGTGTAAGTGTGAACCTATAGTCATCCTCTGTATTTCCAGCCACATGCATTTGTTCATTTCTTTTAAGTTAGGTTTTAAGCCACTGATTTCAACCATGTAAAACTTGTATGACTTGGAGCAGCCCTCTTTTTGTTAAAATAATATACTCTAATGAGGTGGAGGAAAAATATTTTCCCTCCTTTTACCAGATGATGTTTGAAGCTTTCAAAAACAATTACAACAACAAAACAAATTGTTGAAATCTTTAGCTTTTTAATCTTCTGATCCTGTTGGGTAAGTTCTTAACCTTGATTCTACTTTGCTGAATTATCACTTCGTCATTCATATTACATGTTGAATCAGTTGATTGAGAATTCAGATTCATAAAAGCAAAATACATATTGAGGCTACTGGACTGGACTTGATGAACATTCTTGGTCTGCTGAAGTGCTTTTCCCTTGGGGGCCAAAAAGAGAGGCTTTGTGAGAGAGTATTTGCCATAGAAGGTAGCATTAAGGGGAACAAATTGAGAGTCTTCAAAGCTTGGATGGGACCTTGATGGAATGTTCTCTCTGAATAAATGAGGATAGAGAAGCTGGATGGTCGGTTTGAAAGTGCTACTTAACTAGAGTTTTTGAACCTATTTTCAAAAGATTTTAAATACGTTTAATCTTTTTAAAAAATAATTTTTAAAAATGATGAGTCCAGCCGCATGCATTTGTTCGTTTCTTTCAAGGAAAGTAAGGTCTTAAGCCACTGATTTCAACTATGTAAAGCTTGTATAAGTTGAAGCAGCCCTGTTTTTGTTAAAATGATGCACCACCAATTGGGTGGAGGAATAATCTTTTCTCTCCCTTTAGCAAATGACTAACTTGCTATCTACTTACTTACTCATGGATTTGAATCCTGAAAACCACATCTTTGTGAAAAGCAGGAATAAAATTACATATATCAAGACCTTTCCCAAATCCTGTTTATAGGGTGAGCCGTGTCCAACGAATACTATATTTTAATTACTAAATATTGATATCTTTAGCTTTTTCTTAATCTCTTGTTTTGGTTAAGTTCTTGATCTTGACTCTCCTATGGCAGAGTTATCAATCCATCATTCAAATAACATGTTGATTAGTTGTTGAGCATGCAGATTCAGAAAAGCAAAATGTAGATTAATTAGGCTACTATACTATATGAACATTCTAGTTGTGGAGAATACTTTTTCCCCTTGGACTTATAGCCAAAAAGGGGGCTGTGGGAGGGAATATTTGCAATAGAAGTTAGCATTATGGAGGAGAAACTAGTAAGAATCTTCAAAGCTTGGATGGACTTGGATGTTTTCTGTTTATCTTTTGAAAAAAAAAAATGAGGATACAAAAGTTGGGCTATGATACTAATCAAATTTTGGATCTTATTGAATAATTAGGATTTCAAAACCTATTATAGTTTCTCTCAAATTGCTATACTCATTCAATATCTATTAAAGATAATATAGTTTGATTGCTAAAGAACTTTGTAGCACTTTTTTTTTTATTCTACAATAATCCAGTATTTGAGGAACACACTCACTGCTACATCATATACTAATGCTATCACCAAAGAGGATGTTGATGGATTACTCTAGACCATTGATTTTTACAAGGTCAAATTTGTTGCAAGTGCAATTTGCAAAGTCTTTTAACCCACTTTCATTTTGTTCACTATATTTAGAAATTAACAAAAATGTCAATTGATTGTGAAATCCATAAGGACTGTTTGGGCAGTTTTCTGAAATTTGAGTAATCATAGCCATAGGCTTGCACTCAGTTGAACAATTATTTTTGCTAATATGGCACCTTGTAAAATTTAAACACTTCTGCTACATCCTGGAAAATGATCTTCCTCTGTTTTTTCCAATCCTCATGGGATTAAATTTGTAGAAAAAAAAAAGAATTAAACCAAACAATTATTTGACAAGATTTAAAAAAGAAAAATAAAAAACCCTTTTGGGGTGAGAACTTGACAAGGCAATGGAACATGTTGCCCTACTTGGGCAGTCACTCTAGCTGGCATAAGCAAAATTTGCTAGGAGTTAAAAGAGTTGCTACAGAGATTTTATCTATACTTGCATACTAAGGTGTGGTTCTTGTTCCAACTTGATATCATAATTAGAAATCTTGTGCAGCAATATGATCTGAAATTCTCTTCTGATGTGTGGGCAGGCATCAATGGATAAGGAGAAGCTGGTTCATCTGGACTCAACCCTCTCAGATAATTAGTTATTGATCTTTAAATTTTTCATGTCATAAAATGAAAGAAAGGCCTTTGGATTCCTTGTGAAAACAAAAGCAAAACAGAGACACTTTCCTGGGCAGTCAAAACTTGTGAAGATTTATTTATAGCTACATTATTATTTACCACAACATGGAAAAAAATCATGAGCTATCAGCCTAGAGACCATGTGAATATGAAGCTAAAGATCATAATACAAGGCCCCTTTTCTTCCTCATCAATCACTATCAATGGACCATGTGGTGCTCATGTGATGCCATGAACTTGCATGGCATTGCCTCTTCATGCATTCCCTTTAAGAACCATTGACAAAGAAAAGGATACAACATCAAAACCCAAAACTAGTTATCTCTTTCTTTTAACATCTTCAGCCCACTTGTTCACACATTGCACAATTTGTTTTTATCACATGGAACTGCCTAATACTAATACATTTAGTGTCGACGTGAGACACAATTCAATAATTCTCTCTTAAATCATACAAGGAATTATTTTTTTATATCTCTGTAGATTTGATAAAATAATATCTAAATAAAAAGTCCAATACATCGAGTAAAGTGACTTTAACGCGGGACACACTTGAATTTCTACCAACACACTTGAATTTCACCACATTTTTTGTATGCTACTGCGCTTCGGCTCTAATATTACCTGTTGGAGGCAGCTAAGAAACGACTAGCATATAGTTAAGGGAGGAAATACATCTCATTGATATCCCTTTTTCAATTTTCACCATTCAAATGGCTTTTTAGTTTTCAAAGCAAAGTGACAACGTCAAAGGGAGGAAAAAGAAAAGCTAATAGTTGTAACAAAAGGTTGAAAGGTTTCATCACAGTTAGGCTTTTGAGAAGAATGAGCAAATTATAATCATAGAAAAAAAAAAGGGGGAAAATATATAGTCCCATAAACGTGAGTGAGCAGCAGATTAAGGGATGGTTTTTGGGTAGCTTTCTTACCTAATTTGTTGCTAAAAATGAAGATTTTATTCAAACAAATTATAATAACTTTAATAGGATACATAGCATGACATCTTGGCTACTTTCTTTTTGAAAGTTCATGCAACCTCTAATGCTTTTCATCAATTTATATATCTTCAAAGTTTTTGTACATTTCTGTTGGAAATCATGCCGCTAGATCACCCGACTCGCGTTTAAACGGAGCAAATAAAAATTTCGACTGTTCTAGATTCTTATAAAAAATACAATCGGTTGTACATATCCAATACCCTTTCACACAAAAAATAATAATAAAAAAAAATATAAATGCGGCAAGAATTTAGCTTTTGAAAGTAATATGTTTTGATAGCAACAATGAATTTGATAGATGCCTCAACAACTCTTGTTGGAATGAAAGTAATAAATGAAATTATTTCTTATATCTTTAAAAGTATATGTTGATTATTTACAAGATTCCATAAATATTTAGGTAGTCTAAATTATTAATTTCTTGTTAATCCTACGTTTTATCTATTTCTTGTACTAATTGATACCGAAATTGACTTATCACCGGTATATCAATTTCTTGTATATGAGAATTTATGAAGCTCTTTAAAAAGGTTAATTATTCATTTTTCTTTGAGTATTGCCATATAATAACTCAATATATTTTCTGTTCTCCATATAATGTGACAGGAATTCAAATTCCAAAAAAAATGGAAAGTTTTAATTGACTTAATAGACTTAAAAATATATATATAAGAATAATTCATTATATGGTTATAAGAAAATTAAGAACCCTTAAAAGTTGGATATAATCATTTCTAGAAATACAAAACTAAATATTAATTTGGATAATATTAAAATTTTGTTTACCAAAAGCTAACCTTATTTTATATAAAATCTTCATGATAATGAAAAGGTCAATTCTATTCAATAAAACCACTATTTAAATTCCTAAGAAAGTATTGAATCCAATTAACACAGATGGGTCGGGTTATGATAAGGTATTAAGGTCAACATTCAAAAGGGTATAATGGACATCGCAAATGGAGGCCAAATGTGGTAAAGTACCAAAAACAGTGCAAATTAATAATAATTTACAAAATGGGGGTAAAAGGCAAGGCCCATTAAATGTTATTATTTATTGTACCACCCAAAATGGGAGAAAAAATCTGACACAGTCATTCACATCTGCTGATAATTATTATCAGATTTTAAAACCAAATCTGACCATTTCCTCCTTCTCTCTATCACATCATCATTTATTAGTCCCTTACCTTTCTGTTTCAACGGTGAAGATGTAAATAACAGTTTGGTTAGTGTGCAGCCACCCACACTCGATTACTTCATCTTATGGCCTCTGTTGTAAGCTTATCCAAGCAGCTAAGCCATGTTAAGCCGGCTGCAGCCCACGTGTTGATGTGGCTCATGGTTAAAATTTTATTTACTATAGTAACTACTAATTACTTCAATTTTTTTTCCTTTTCATTGCAACTTTCCTAATACTTATCAATTATCATGCTCAATAAATAAATAAATCCCTAATATTTCTTTTGTTATGCATCTCATCTCACACTAATCTCTAATATTTGGAGCTTATAGCTCTTGTTTCTACGGTAAAGATGCTAACAAACTAAATTATACTTTTAAGATAAAATTACATATTCTAATTTTTATATATTATTAATTAATTTCAAACATTTTCAACAACATCAAAATTTATATTTTCACATTCAAGATTTTGAGGTTGTGTCACATGAAAGTCACATATAAAAGACTATAATCGTTTTCGCTAACTATTAATTAAACATGAGTATCACTAAGTTACAAGCCAGTGGCCTGTGGGTTGATCCTAAACATAGTTAATCTATTTTTAAGTAACAACTCGGCCAATTAATATAAAAAAAGTTCAAAAGTATACAGAAAAATAAGATCTTATAATCAAAAGTAACTATTTTAAGGCTCAAAGCGAGAGTGTTCACGTGCTCGAGTATGCCTCAATTATAACTGCCTACGCTGAACATTAATAAATTACTAAGATGATAAATAAGGTATAGAACTAAAAAAAAAAAATGAGTTCGGAGAGAAGAATATCCATGTGGCGAGTTTGGCCTGATTTATAGCCATAACTGATTTTTAATTAATCTAAGATTAAGATGATAAATAATATAACTAAAAGTACTCAATTCAATTCTTAGAGCGAGAATTAGGGGTATTCGCGGTGCGGTTTGGGTCGGTTTTTTCGGTTTTTATTTCAAACCGCGCAGGTTGGCGGTTTGAGAAATTAGAAACCGAAAATGTAAATTTGATAAGGAAAACCGTGGCAGTTCGGGTTGGCTGTTTAGCGGTTTGGGCGGTTCGAGTCGGCGGTTTGAATTATAATTTTTTTTTTTAAAAAAAAGTGTTTTCACATAATAATTGAATAGAAAAAAATATATAATTTTCATTTATACATTGCATATTGTCATATTACCATTAAATATCTTAAATATAATGATTAAAGAAGAAGAAAAATATATAATAATATTTAATTTGAACGCGGGTCGGCGGTTTAGGCGGTTCAGGTCGCGGTTTGAGTCAAAATTTACGATTTTGGGCTGTTCGGGTTGCGACGGGGTCAAAACCGCACACTGACCCGAAATTTACGGTGCGGTTTGGGTCGGTGCAGTTCAGGTCGAGTTGCGGTTTGACCTGAAACCGTGATCACCCCTAGCGAGAATGTCCACATGGTCAAGTCTGATTCCTTTATAATCGTCTGTATCGTTAGGGGTGGGTTTATGCTCGGTTTGTGTTTGCATTAAATCAATTGGTTCGATTCGATTCGAATCGTGAATTGGACCCGTGAATCGATCGATTTGTAAAATTGTGAACCCCAAAATTCTTCTAAAAAATTTCACTTCGGTTAGATTTTGAACCGAATTGAATCAAAACCTTATCAAAATATTAAAACCGAACCAAACCAAACCAAGCCAAACCAAATCGATTCTGTTCAATTTGATCCGTTCGGTTTCAATCTATTTTTAATTTCTTGGGCCAATTGAATTTCGATCGAACTGAACCGAACCGTCCTTTGCCACCCCTACGCACCGAACACTAATTTATTTTTTTAGTCAAGATCTTTATCTAGAGAAAGTTAAATATATATTTTTAAATAATAACTCAACCAATTAACCCTATTTTAAAAAAAATAAATAAAAATCAAAACTGGAGAAATAAAAAAACTCTTAAAACCCATTTTGATTTGTACTTAAAATGCCAATTAATAATTTACATTTTTTAAACTCCATTTAAAAAAAAAATGAACAATTTTCGCAGCTGTCATGTTAAAACAGTAGAAGTTACACTGTCAGACGCATCTAAAATCAGGATGCAAAAACACTAATAAATAAAGCCCCAAAAGAAACACTGAAGAAGCCTTGCACCACACCCAGCTCCTCTCTCTTCTTCTTGAGCTCTATCTCTCTCTCTCTACTCTGAAACAGAGGATGCAGATGTTTTAATGTTCAGCCACCACCTCCTCCTCCAACTCATCACTCTTTTTCTCTATTTCTTCAAAGATTGAGCCCTTCGTTTTGAGGTGTCTTCAACTTTTTCTCTGCTTGTTACCTTGTAACATAAGCAACAATATTATAAGAAAGAAACCCATTGTAGATTTTATCTTCTCTGGTTTAGCTACTTCTGTTTCTCAGATCTATTTGCATTTTCAAATAACCTCTCTTTTTTTTTTTTTTTACCATTATTGTAACTGTTTGTTTTATTTGACTGGACAAAACAAAAACAAGAAAATCAAAATGAGTAAAGAGGAGTTTATGAAGATTCAGGTACACCGTCACTCCAGCTTTACAGATTTCACATTATTTCTTTCTCTCTCTTTATATGTTTTTCTTCGTTTGTAAATCACTAAATCTGAGTGATTTATTTTTATTTTTATTCTCTTTTTTTTTTTTTTTGGATTTTGGTCATTAATAATTTGAATGATACTTTACTTCACTACGGATTTTTATTTTGGTTGCTTGTGTATGCAGACTTATGTTCTGAAAGTGAACATACACTGTGATGGGTGTAAGCAAAAAGTTAAGAAAACCCTGCAGAAAATTGATGGTACTATACTTATGTTCCACATGAATTTCATTTTAATGTGCTCAAAAATGGATCTTTTTGTTCTTCTCTTGGATTTGTAGTTTCTTAATTTGTAACGCTTTGTGAAAATTACAATTTTTGGTTTATGTTACAGGTGTTTTTACCACGAGTATAGATTCAGAACAGGGCAAGGTGACAGTGTCTGGTAATGTAGACCCATCAGTTCTGATAAAGAAGCTTGCAAAATCAGGTAAACATGCAGAGCTTTGGGGAGCTCAAAAGGCCAACAACAACCAGAATCATCTAGCAAACCAGTTAAAGAACATGCAACTTGACAATGGCAAAGGTGGTAACAACAACAAAGGTCAGAAAGGTGGCAACAACAATAACAATCAGCCTAAAGGAGGCGGTGGCGGCGTTCAGCAGCCAAACCCGCAGCAGCAACTTCAGCAACAGCTGCAGCAACTGCAACAAGTGAAAGGGTTTCAAGATCTGAAGCTGCCACCACATTTCAAGGACATGAAGATGCCTAACATCAAGGACCACAATCCAAATCCAAACCCAAACCAGAAGGCTGTCAAGTTTAATATCCCTGATGATGATGAAGATTTAAGTGACTATGATGATGATGAGTCTGATGAGTATGATGATGAGTATGATGACGACATGGATGAACCCCTTCCGCCCCTTAATAAGATGAAACCCATCATGGGTAATGGCGCTCCTCCGGGTATGATACCTAATAACATGATGATGATGTTGAATGGGAACCATCCTCAGCTCATGAATGCTCAAAAAGGTGCTCCAAATGGTGCTCAAAATGCAAAGAAAGGTGGAAATGGAGGGGGAGGGCCTGTGCCTGTGCCTGTACAGGTAAATATGGCTAATAACGAGGGTAAAAATGGAAATGGAGGCAAAAAAGGCGGTGGCGGTGGGAATAACAATGGAGGAAATAATCAGAACCAAGGTGGCAAGAATGGTGGTGGGCTACCCCATGGTAATAATGGTGGCGGTGGTGCGGCAAATAACAAGAATGGTAATAGTGGCGGTGGTGATGGTAACGGGGGTAAAAAGGGAAATGGTGGTGGTGGTTTCGGTGATATGAGTGGTGGGTTTCAAAACATGGGTGGCCCTGCCGCCGCCGCCGCTATGGCTGCTGCTCATGCTAAGATGGGTCAGACGGGCAATCCCCAAATGGGTAACATGCCAATGGGCCAAATGGGTAATATTCCAGCAGTTCAAGGCCTTCCAGCAGCTGCAATGAACGCTGGTGGCGGTGGAGGTGCCGGATACTTTCAAGGAGCCGGGCCGGATCTTATGCCGGGTAACCCATACCATCAGCAGCAACAACAGTACATGGCTGCTGCTATGATGAACCAACAACGTGCAATGGGTAATGAAAGGTTCCAGCCCATGATGTATGCAAGGCCACCCCCAGCTGTTAATTACATGCCCCAAAACCCATACCAACCATATCAATACCCGCAGTACCCATACCCATCTCAGGATCCCGGATATACCCATGTCTTCAGTGATGAAAACACCTCAAGTTGCAATGTGATGTGAAAAAATGTTCTGAAGTTTTACTAGACTTTTTGACTTGTGGTTCTTCGGTGACGGTGGTGGTTCAGTTATAGTTCGACTAAAAGCTTTGGTCATGCCATACATGGAAATGGGTTTTATTTCTCTTCTTTTTTTTTTTTTGGTTAATTTTTCTTTTATAAAATCCTATGTTGAATGAGGATTTTTTTTTTTAATTAATTATCATAGGGAGTATTTATTATAAGATAATATATATATATTAAAAGTCCTTTAGGGAGGAGATAGTAATGGTGGGCTCTTTTTATAAGATGTTTATAAAATGTTGCAAAACAAAAATAAGATTATAACAAAGAGAATGGGGTAACAATAAGCCCATCTCTCTGCCCATTAGTCTCCCATAATTTTAGAATGTTTTTATGTGGCTTTGCTTTGCATTTTTTTTTTATAATTTAATTGCTTCAAGTCATGCATTTCCCTTGTTTGTTTGTTTATTTCAAGGTGGATGGTCATCATGAAGGCTGTGAGCTGTAGGGCTTACAGCATTAGATGGATTATTATTGGAGGCCAGGGCCCCACTAGTCCTGTGGTAGTGTGTTTGGTAATTTTTTTTGTGTGATGATGGTCCCACACGTTACTAAATTTTGATTTATTTAAACAAGAGAAATTGAATTGGGGGGGTATATAACATTATTGGTCATGCCAGCTCATATACTTTTGGTAAACACACCACTCACTACTCAGTGAGTAGTTATGAGAGAGAGAGAGCTAGTGGTATAAAATATTGATTTGCTTGCACTTACACAGTTACTCACTGCACGCCAAAATCCTTTTGCTCTCTGTGCATCACTAACCGTAGGACGTGTTGACAAAGACAAGCTATAAAATATTACTTTTTATTTCGAAAATCCAACGGCGTTGACACTCATCATCATCCATATCATGTGTTGGATGTGTCATGTGATGATGATCATGAATGATGATTTAAGGTGCGCAAATGCAACCTCCTTTCATACGAGATCATTTATCCGTTGTCCGAGGGCTTGCCATTCAAAAAAATATTTCAATGTCATCAAACCTCGACAAGATCTCAAAAATAGAAAAATAATCTCATTAGAATGGTTCGGTAGGAAGGGGTCGCGTTAGCGGACCATGGGCCATTAGCTCCATCATATATCATCTATCTGTCTAATCATACAGTGAAAAAAAATGGGGTCCCAATGCTTCGCCAAAAAGTACTTGTCTGTTTTCTTAGAGCTTACACATACGATTCCCATAACAAGTCCCCGATACATTCGCCAAAAGCATTAGATTTTTTTTTTTTTGCTTCTTTCTAGACTCTTACAATAATCTACGTAATTGTAAATCTGTATGATGTATTTGCTTACGCCAAGTTGTAATACATTTCAGGCCTACGTTTGCACTGGCGCTGTCACCCTGAGAAACGTTTTAATGAGAGTAGCTCGAGATTCAAAATTTGTTCGGGGGTGTTTGGTCACAAACGTAACTTTATTCTTCTCCTCATCTAAATCAATTTCCTGATCTTAATTCCAGTGGGCAGTTCAAGTGCCAATTGGCATCCATGCGATGAAGACACGTGGAGGATGAGGATGATGGAGGATTTTGACGAGTAGTTGAGGAATCACATGGGGGGGAAGCGGCATTGCTTTGGGATGAGGGTCTGGGAGTTTGTGGGTTTTGTTTGGATGTGTCAATGAATGTCATTGTAAATGTGAATGATCAGAGCAGCGAGTATCACAACACAAAACAGACAGAATGAAAAATAAATAAAATCAAAACGGATATTATTTTAATGATGATTTCATCATAAATTCTAAGCTATGCTTGTAAAATTTAACGAGTCACAAGTCACAACTGAATTTTAAGCTATGCTTGTAAAATTTGTGAAAATGATAAAAGGAATGAAACTTTAATATTAATTTGGGGAGAAAAACCAGGAAGTTTGAAAGCAAAGCGAGACATGGAATTGCCATTGCCAATCATGATGAAGCTGACAGACCCAGTGTCTTTTTTTTTTTTAATCTTTTTTAGGGCCTAAATTTTGACAAATAATTGAAAATCCTGAAAGTTTCACGTGGGACCCAATACTTTCCCTCTCTCACAAACTATTGGCTTACAGGGATTAAAAATTTAAAACCTGCTCTGCTTTCAGTTTTTGTCAATCTGAAAAAGGTCAGGCTTCAATCACCCACACACCGTCTGATCAAATTCTGATCATGCACACGCGCCATGTGATCTGATAAGGTTTCTGTTACAAAAGATCAATGGGTGACTGCAATCTGTAGATTTTTTTTACAGGAGAGTTAAAAGGCATCATATAAAGAATCTTAAAATAGTAAGATCTGAAATTTTATAGAATAATTAAAAACCCATTTATTTCTGCCAGACACTTCATGGATTTGCGACTCAATTAAGACCATCTATTTTAGAAAAACTAAAAACTAAAAAATGTATTCATGTATTTTTAGAAATACAAATGTTATTTTCTGTAATTTTACAAAGTACAAATTTTATTCTTTGTCTTTAAATAGTTTTTATTAATTGAATCACTTTTTTTTATCAATTTTTGAAATAAAATTTTACTATATTTGAATCATTTTTAAGGTATTTAAATTATTTAATACTAATTGAAAATTATATAACAAAAAAATTAACGAAGGACAAAATATTATTTTTAAGTTATTTTCAGAATTACAATAATAAAATTGAAATTGACACGATATCGCGAAGTAGCCATCTTAACTCTATTTGGGTCCGACCTTGATGCTGCGACTCAGGCATGAATAAATAGAGGTGCAATTTATGCTCCATTGTCATTTGTAGTCGTTATAATTAAAGTAATTAGTACTAGTTTTTTTTAATATATACATATAATTTAAACCAAAAAAAATTCGAAATTTATCCTTTACTTTTTAGAATGAAAAAATAATTGTCCCCCGAATTTTGAAAGTACATGTAAATAGATAATTAAGTTGAAGGGTATTCGGTAATTTGACAAAGCCTAATGGATCCAAATAATATTCAATGGCCGAGATGGGGAATAGGCTCCCCCTGGAACCTGGTTTGGTCAACTGGGCAGAAAGATCCATTAAGCTGGGCCCGACAAGTATCACGAGAAAGAGCAAAGCGCACTATTCAAAAGTACGAAAACGCCACTAACGGAAACAACATATTCCGTTTAGTGTTATAATTACGATATTTAAAGCTACGCTAGCCGTAATAATTACGAATCTAAAAAGAATAGGCATAGCAGTAGTTGCAATTTCGTACCGTCCAACGATTAAAACAAATCTAACATATCTGCCATCGAACGGCGGAAAGGATCTGACTTCTCTCCGACCGTACGGTGACATCTCAATGCTTAAAATTACCAAATTATCCTCTCAATTGGTAAACACAATTGAACCGGGTGTTCATTTGGTGTATGTGTGGCAATGAATCGGGTCCAGCCCGAGCTTCTCGACTATCAAAGAAAAAGTCTTAATATGGGAAAAATCCGGCCTGAAATATTGTAGGGTTAGATTCGGGTTTTTTTCTGATCCGATTTTTTTATAATCAAAATCAATAATAATCAAAATTTTATATACTAACACATATCAATAATAAATAATGAATATAATATCAATTTTTTTTTTTTAGAATCGTTTGAAACTCAGCGCCAAACCACCAATTACATGCTTAAGCGGAGCAGGAAAAACCCCTGACTGTCCCGGGCTTTTACAAGAAACGCACTCACTGGATTCGAACTCATAACCCCAATATGAGATCATGAGCCCTACATCATCAAGCTACGCCCCTTGATGACATATAGTATCAATTTCTAAAGGGGATATGCATCAACCCAAGAATCAAAATTTTAGAGATTAAAGATTTTTTATTTTTAAGCCAAGGCTTTTTCCTATAGGCCCCGTTCAGACTCGAGCTTTTGTTATAGGCCTAGCTCGGGCTCGAGCCTGAACTGGGCCTATCAATTTAAAGATCGGTTCGGATTTTTTAATCCCGAACCGGCCTCGGGTTTTTTTGCCATGTTTAATTTGGTGGGCATAATTGGAAGGTATGAGATAATGATGTAAATTATATATTTAGGGGTCAAAAATTAAAAATATTAAATAAATATTATGATAATTGTCAATTTTTTTATTTGGAAGCGAAAATCTCACCGCAAATCACCGACTTGAGCTTAAACAGAGCAGGTAAAACCTTCAACTGTCTCGGTCTCTTACAAAAATGCACCATTGGATTCGAACTTATAACTTGAGCAACCAAATTCTAAGTATAATGCCACAAATTCACACTTCTTGCGACGATAATAATTGTAGACGCTGGTTTTCGCCCGAGGTCTACAATTGAGATTTTGTATAGGGGCACTGGCGATCCTGCAAAACAAAGATGTAGGGTGAGTAGGAGTTGACTACCCACCGGTGTGGTGGATGCCGTAGGCACTCCGACGCCCAAGTCAGTGAGGGGGCTTAAGAAAGTTATGATGGAGAGAGCAAGGTTAGATACTACCTTGGGCCTCGTTAGGTGCCGTGAGGGCGATAGGTAGGAGATATGATAGGTTTTGTGATAATCTTCAAGCAGTGAGTAAGAGAGCTTGTTGTTTCCCCCCTTTTCCCCTTGGAGCCTTGTTCCTTTATATATACATGCTCTGGTAACGTGTGCCTTTATTATCTTTGATTAATCGTCTGTTGGATTATGGTAACAGTCGACTTCATGAGGAGTTATAACTGCGTTGTAGGCTGAAACAGATGGGTTGTGAATAACATTTATGAGTCTGGACGTTATGTGAGGGTGAGCCCTGATTATGCTCTGAGCACGTGGTTTCTCATTGGGCCTGGGCTTGTGAATCTCTGGGCCTCTATACACTTTGAGCATTGGAGCTTCCTTTCGAGGTAGAAGCTTGGGCTTAGAGTAAAAGGACAAAATTGCCCCTGGACCAAATTTGGCCCGTACAGTTTGTCCACTACTCTCTAAGTCAAGAAGTCTTTGGCTTGGAGAGTACTTGATGCGTGTTTCGCTTAGAGCGAGGCCATAGTATGTAGGCGTACTCGAGCGTTGATGCTGCTTATTGATTGAATCATACGAATGTAAAGTTATGAGCTTGACTCTACAAGAGCCATTGGTGACGTACTCAGTCGATTGAACCAGATGAAGGACAGTATATTAGTCATACGACATGTGTCTTCTATCTCTGAAAGTTGACTCGAAATGAGTCTATGGGGGATGTCCCCAGTCGACTGGACTTGATGAGTCCAGGAAGATATAAGTCATACGACATGTGTAATCCATGTCTACAACTCGACTCGACATGAGTCTTTGGGGGATGTCCCCGGTCGACTGGACTTGATGAGTCCAGGAAGGTATAAGTCATACGACATGCGTAATCCAATGTCTACAACTTGGCTCGATACGAGTCTATGGGGGATGTCCCCGGTCGTCTAGACTTGTTGAGGCCAGGAAGATAATAGTGATACGACATGTGTAATTCATGTCTACAACTTTGACTCGACATTAGTCTATAGGGGATGTCCCCACTCATCTGGACTTGCTGAGGCCAGGAAGATAATAGTCATACGACATGTGTAATCCATGACTGTAACTTTGACTCGACATGAGTCTATAGGGGATGTCCCCAGTCATCTGGACTTGCTGAGGCCAGGAAGATAATAGTCATACGACATGTGTAATCCATGACTATAACTTTGACTCGACATGAGTCTATAGGGGATGTCCCCAGTCATCTGGACTTGCTGAGGCCAGGAAGATAATAGTCATACGACATGTGTAATCCATGACTATAACTTTGACTCGACATGAGTCTATAGGGGATGTCCCCACTCATCTGGACTTGCTGAGGCCAGGAAGATAATAGTCATACGACATGTGTAATCCATGACTATAACTTTGACTCGACATGAGTCTATAGGGGATGTCCCCAGTCATCTGGACTTGTTGAGGCCAGGAAGATAATAGTCATACGACATGTGTAATCCATGACTATAACTTTGACTCGACATGAGTCTATAGGGGATGTCCCCACTCATCTGGACTTGCTGAGGCCAGGAAGATAATAGTCATACGACATGTGTAATCCATTACTATAACTTTGACTCGACATGAGTCTATAGGGGATGTCCCTGGTCGACTGAACCTGGTGAAGGTTCAGGATATAATTCATACTACATGCGTCTTATGGACTGTAAGAAGTCCATAACCAGAAGATGGTTCGGGAGACTATTGTCGAATGAAATTGTCGAATAGACCTGATGAAGGTCTAAAGGGGTCATCACTCACTCCCAAATTTGATGAAGGTCCATGAGACTACGGTTGAATGGACCTGTTGTATGGACTTGATGAATGCCTATCAAGGTCATTAATACTAGACCTAAAGAAGGCCTAGGATACTACAATGGAATGAGCTTGGTGAATGTCATCACTTTTCATTATTTGTCGAATGAACTTGACTTATGGACTAGATGAAAGTTCAAGGTCACCATTCCCAATTCTACTAGACCTTAGGAAAGTCAAAGAGGGTTTCCCTCCTCATACTACGATACCTGCTAAATACTAATGAGGGTTTTTATTCCTCACGCTACCAGCCTTACTCTATAAGAGCCAACAAAGGTCGGTGAGGGTCTAAGGTCGAATAGACATCATGGAGGTCCAAAATAATTTTCACTCTACCAACTAGATGAAGGTCGGTCAATTGGACCAAGGGATTTTCCATACTACCAGGCATGATAAAAGATTTCTTATGTAGTCTAGAGTTGGTGGTATTAAATCAAGGTGGCATCAAGATGACGGCTAACCTTTCATGTCGTCTGAGGAAGAGATGGCAATTTTTCTCTACACCATAGGTCAATGGTCAACCGCCTTTGTGCCTAGCCTTTATTTGTGTCCAACTGTGTGGAATAGTCGTCAAATGCCAAACTTGTATATCAATCTCGTCGAGTGGCATCTTTTCCTAATGCCAAGCTTTCAATTTTGTCAAATGACATGTTCACTTGTTGCCAAACGTTTACGTACACCATTCGACACTTATGTGAAGATGTTTGAATTCTTGTGGCTTTGAGTGTCATGTGTTCTTGGCAGTGGACGTCTTGCAATATAACCGTGTCATTTCATTTAAGCCGAGTGAGGTTTTTTTTTTGTATGAGCATATTTATTGTATCAGCTGGGTTGGGCCTCAGCAAAATTGTCGTTTGGTAGAGGTATCATCCATAGTAGATGTAGACGTCGTCTGAGATTATTGTAGGCTAATAGCTATATATAAGTAGTTTTGGCAGCTTTGTATTTCGTGTGTCTCCCAATTTTAAACATAAAGTGTGAGTGGGCTTCTCTTCATGCACGTGGGGTCGCCTTTCACTTGTACTATATTGGCAAGCTCCTCTAGGAGACAGCTGCACATGAAGTTTTGTCGAGTAGTCTACTCTATTTGGCATTGGGCTCATTGGGGCCATTTATCTTTTGCACGTAGTTAGATCTCATCAGCTCAACCATACCAAGCAAATGCCACTATTAGGAGCCTCCACACGAAACCAACTCGACGCTATCTCCAACAATTGGATCAGGCAGGCATCCCAGAGTACATGCTCAAAGACAGAACCACAACCCCAAGCAACAGCAATCTAAGAGACCCGAGATGCCCAAGAATTCTTGGATCTCCCTGCATATGGACCCGATGAAGTCTTTTGATCATTCTCTCCCAATCTACAAGACCTGAATGTAGACTCAAATTTGGAACATCCGTAGCTCGTTCAGCACATCCTTATATTAGCCACGACAAATCCAACATTACCAAACAAAAGCTCTGCTCAAACGTATTCGGCAAGGACATCGAAACTAGGAAAATTGCTTCAAGCGAACCACCAGCTGAGCAAGAAAACACCTCCAAACACGGGGCGAGTCACATCAGTAGCCTTGAGCATCTTCTCTGTCACCAGAGATTTCTAAGAAGATTTTCCCCTGGAAGCAGGGCTAGGGCTCATAAACCATTTCTTTCATTCATCATTTTTTTTTAACCGATACATGAAGGCAGTTGAAGTCCCCTCCACTCTTCATCATCAAATAGCAGCAAGTAGACGAGCTTTACACCTATCTAGACTACCGATTGGGTTGATCTTGCTGATACCGGACCCCTTACTGATTGATGAGCCTCGAACAAGTGGTATGATTCTCAACCATTTTGAACAAGTGAGCATTTGGTCTAGTGGTATGATTCTTGCTTTGGGTGTCGAATGTCATGAGCTCGATTTGTAATGGGGATGATTCGTGACTGTGAGCGTTTTCTCTGTAGAACTAAATAGAGCCTGCCAACTGCTCGAGAAAATGCCACAAAAGCTATTTTACCCTTTTTTTTAATCTGAAAACAAATCCGACACGTTGTTCCATTGGGCTTTCACAACCTCACTCTAATCCTACATCCAGCCATTTCAGAGAGCTTGAGCAAAACCAAACAAACCATACTAACAATAATAAGCAGTCCTCAAAGCAGAACAATCAAGTTGATTATGTGAATGATTTCCATAGCCTTCTTGCTCGACATATGTAAGCATTCTCACAATCTGGGTTTTCATAATTCTCTCCACGTTTGCTGTCCAGCCATACTCACTCTTGACCAAATAGCACGGATAATCTACCATTCTTTCAGAGTCAACCGCATCCTCCATCATGAAGAGTACTTTGTAACCATTCTCCTTTAGTCTCGCAAGGAATTGAGAATATCCTTCAGCCTTCTTCTCTCCAGCGATGTAATAGATATCTCTTTGGCCCTCTTTCATCCCTGTAACTTAGTCATTCGAGCTGGTCACCTCGTCTCCACTCTTTGTCGAGTAGAACCCGAGCAAGTCAGCTAGTTTGCTTCTGTTCTGTTTGTTTTCACAAATACTCTATTTTGATGGTTTAAGTACGACGAGATACTTCCTTCATAATCAGTGACTGTGGACTGGACACACCTAATGCATCTACAATTTTGGTCGCATGCTTCCTTCTTCATCTCTTTCGTGCGCAAGATACCACTTGGCTCGAGTCATTATACATTATGAAGGTACACGAGAATCTACAGCCGATGGGTCATTTCATGTCTTATAGAGGAGACAATAATCCTTCAATGTAGTCTGGAGAGGATGGTAGTCCTTTTGTGTCGTATGGTGGAGTTGAGCATCCACCCATGTCGTCTGAGAGATAATAATCCCTCTCGAACAATATGGGGTAGATGACATTCTATTAACGTCGTCTGTGGAATATGATGATTTTCTGTAGTTTGAAGTTGTTGGTAATCATTCATATTGTTGTGGCGAGTATGACAATCTTCACATGTAGTGAGAGTTAGATGATGATCCCTCTATGTAGTCTGGAAGAGATAATCATTTTCCACAATGCCTGGAAGAAATGATAACCTTCATATGTACTTTAGAGTTGAAAAGAATTCATCCATGTCGTTTGGAAAAGATGACAGTTCTTCCACGTAGTTTGGAGTTGATGGAAACCACTCCGAATGGTCCAGAATAGATGACAATCATAGAGAACACTTCTTTACTGATCGGGCATATTGGAGGATTATGAGGGCGTTCTTATATGGTTTGGAAGAAGTATGTAGACTGGTCCAGATGATGGCCCGTATACGTCGATTGGAGTAAATGGATTTCTCATTAAAAATGGTGAGGCACTTGGGGTGAAATGAAACTTCACTTCGTTGGGAATCTGCCTTTGGAGGCTCGTATTGAAGCTTCACATGGGCTGTGTTTTCTCCCTCTGAAACTGATTGTCGTTCCTGGAGAATGGCCGACTGAGCGGCCACCTGATCTGGTGTCTGCTCTCTGCTTGAAGTTATGAATCGTCACGTATGTAAGGGTCGTAGATGGAGATGTCTTTGCTTGCTATGAATCGCTAGGGCCCCACGGTGGGCGCCAAACTGTAGACGCTGGTTTTCGCCCGAGGTCTACAATTGAGATTTTGTATAGGGGCACTGGCGATCCTGCAAAACAAAGATGTAGGGTGAGTAGGAGTTGACTACCCACCGGTGTGGTGGATGCCGTAGGCACTCCGACGCCCAAGTCAGTGAGGGGACTTAAGAAAGTTATGATGGAGAGAGCAATGTTAGATACTACCTTGGGCCTCGTTAGGTGCCGTGAGGGCGATAGGTAAGAGATATGATAGGTTTTGTGATAATCTTCAAGCAGTGAGTAAGAGAGCTTGTTGTTTCCCCCCTTTTCCCCTTGGAGCCTTGTTCCTTTATATATACATGCTCTGGTAACGTGTGCCTTTATTATCTTTGATTAATCGTCTGTTGGATTATGGTAACAGTCGACTTCATGAGGAGTTATAACTGCGTTGTAGGCTGAAACAGATGGGTTGTGAATAACATTTATGAGTCTGGACGTTATGTGAGGGTGAGCCCTGATTATGCTCTGAGCACGTGGTTTCTCATTGGGCCTGGGCTTGTGAATCTCTGGGCCTCTATACACTTTGAGCATTGGAGCTTCCTTTCGAGGTAGAAGCTTGGGCTTAGAGTAAAAGGACAAAATTGCCCCTGGACCAAATTTGGCCCGTACAATAATTATGAAGATGTTAAATTAAGTTATATGAGTAAATTAAAAAATATATATATTTTAATAATAAAATCGGGTGGATTAGTGCCAACCTTAATTTTTAATCTAAAACCCGATATCCATATCTGTCATATGTAGATTTGATTTTTTATTCGAAAATAATTTTAAATTTTCCAAACTCAACAATTTTGATCAGATCGAATCCACAGTTTAACCCAACCCTGTATTCACCCATTTGAACCCAATATTAATTTAAAAAATTTCAAAAATACTTTGATTAAAATCGAGTGAACCCACTTAATATATAGAATTAATCGAAGTATGGAACGAGTTATGTAAGAGAAATTGGACAGAATGGATCCTGTTATAAAAGGAGAATATTTTATTTTATCTTAGCAAGAAATTCAATCGTGGGAGACCTTGATGTTAAGTATATAAACAAAGTGGATTCTCCACTCTCTTTAATTACCACTTTCTAAGGCCTATATGATTTCAAAATTAGCTTCATTTTGGAGTACTAGTACTCAAACATCATCTTCAAACTGTTTAATATGCATTATTTCAACATTTGAATTCATTTTTTATAAGATTTTTCCATAGGCCCATCATTATAAAAACACTTCATAATTTTGATGACAAAACAATTATATAGGATTAAAGTGGTAAATTAATAACAAAATGTGAATAGTAATATATTCAAAGCATCAATTTCAATCATATATGAACTTTGTTGAAGATACAAAAACATGATATAGTTGCAAATTTCTTGAAATTATTAGTATATATTACAAAAATTAATAATAATAATTTAAGCTTCAAAGTAGGCCAATGTATGCACATCAAAATTGACCGATGAGCACAGTTTAGTCACTACCTAGCAAAAAATATGGAATGTGTTTGTTGGGTGGAGATGTTGAATGAGACTTAGTAGGGACGGCATAAATTTTCGGGATGAGGTTTTTGGGATCCTCCTTAATTAGGACGGATTAATTATCAAAATTTTAAAAAATTAACGTTTGGGATGGAGAATGTAAACATTTCTTATTCAGAAAAATTAATAAATGTAAATAAAAAAATCTCTTAGTATTTATAAAAAATATATAAATAGTATAAGAACTTAAATAAAATATAATTATTTTTTTAATGTGAGAAAAATCATTTTATTAAGTTATGGAATAATTTATTTTAAGAAAAAATTTATTATTCGATGTTATTTAGAGATCCCATTTTATTATTTCGGGATCTTCATCGCCTCCCATTAGATTAAATAATTACGAAGGGACGAAAAAAAGATGGTGATATTTGAAGATTGTCGATGAGTCGGGGATATATACAAGGATATCGATCTCCTCCCCTCTCCATTGTCATCCATGGACTTGAGCAGTAAGAAGTTGAATTAATTCTTCACTTTCTTTCAAAATAAAATATATTGTATAATGAATGGTCAATTATTCCATCAAATACATGTGATATGCTTTCTTCTAAAGAAGCTTGATTTGATGTTTTACAAGCCACTAGCATATTGAGTGAGTGGTGCCATGGATCGCGGAGCTAGTTTGTTCAATGTTTGTGCCAGAATTATGTAACAACCAAATATCATTAACCATTTAATCTTTAGGCGTTGTGGATAAACAAGTTTTAAAGAATCTTAATTGTATTACTTATATACTATTTTAGATGACCACCGTCACGAATCGATAATAACTTATTAAATTAGAGCAGCATAAAAATTAGTTTTTTTAAAAAAAAAAAAAAAAAAACGAACCACCAACTGAAATGTAATTAATTATCATTTTAAGGGAAAAATGAGTTTTATGTCTCCAAATAACGTAGTTTGGTGGTGTAGGGTTCATGATCTCACATTGAGATCATAGTTCGAATCCAGAGAATGCGTTTATAGTAAGAACCTGAGATTATCGAGTGTTTTACATGCTCCACTTAAACTCAGAATGGATGGTTTAACTGCGAGATATCCAATGATTTCTAAAAAAAAAAAAAGTTTTATTCTTATGTTAAATATATGAGAGTAGAATTTTCTCAAAATTATATTATAGATAGAAATTGCACCTATAAACGAAAAAAATTCAGCCGGTACATTTAAAAGAAAAAAAGAAAGATGCGTAAACAATTATCAACGATGTAACTTATAATGTAGTATGTAGATAATGAGTTTGATTATTAGGGAAAATATTTGAATGGATCTCTAAACTTTTAGTTATAAGGATTATGTGAAGCATTAGGAAAAGATTTATAAAGATTCAAAACTTTATAGTAGATATAGAAATATTCTTGATAGTTATCATATGAGGATGGGATTATTTTAACTCAATATTAATTTTGATTTAAGATTTTGAGTGATTAATCTTATATACAAATCCAATGATAAAAATAAAATAAAACAATGCATGTTACCAAATATTGCATAACAACTTCAATTATGTATCCAAACGATTGGTCACAATCAAAGGATCCTGATTATGATCTAGGGTCAGGATCTGTACAGTTCTAGGGTTTTGTCTACTAGCTAAGCAGGGGCCACAGCTTTTATATAATACAAATAATAAAAGATTTATAATTATTTATTTATTAGGCAACCAGATTTTGACTTATTTCACAAAAGTGCTTATTTCACAAGACGTGACATTTATATTTGATAGTGCACGTCTTCAATTCATCCATATTTGCTATAGCCTATATATATATATAGTGCAATTGCAATTGCAATTGCCTTCACGTAATAGCATAATATAGCTTTGTGTAATTTTGTCAAACATATCTTCATGTTACTATCATTATTAGTCCCATCCCATGGACAATGTATATTTTATCGACTTTCATTAAAAATATTTATTTTATCACTTTTGTGTCTTGTCTATATCATATAATTGCTTTCTAGATTCGTGAGCCACCGTATGTGATATACGAAAATGCAATTCTTTCAATAAAATTATGCGAGTTAACTCATGTTGTCTCCCAGACATCTGTTTTGGTGGTATAAAATTTTGTTAATGTATTAAGTTCAAATTCAGGAGATACATCGAGTGTTTTACCTATTCCGCTTAAATGGGATCGGTTGATTTGATAACGAGATTTTCATCGTTTTCAAAAAAATATATATACTCATGTTACTGATGAATGACATCATCACAAAAATAGTGCACTATGCTATCGATTTTTTAATACAACTCAATGTGCATGCCAAATTTAGGCCATGAACTCAAAAATCATTGTGTCTCAGACCCCACACATCAGACTTGCATGAGAACATAACTTGAGGCATTCTTTTGGCCCAAAGCAGTGTCATGGACTGCCAAACGAAGCCCAATCATCACGAGGCTACCAACGGCCTCGAGTTTACGCACATGGCTCATATATAGGGCTCATGAGGCCATACGCCATAAGTGGTAAAGGCTCAAACGACCTAATTCATCATTAATAAGGGAACTGAGTATTTGGATCAATACATAACGCCTACAAGTACGATTGTATAATCCAAATACAATATGGATCACACTTAATCCCCAAAAATTCAGGCACTCCTAATTTAGCCTATACTCTACTACCATCTCCTAAATAGGATTGGAATACAACTCTTCTAATGAATCTTAAACCGACTAAATGGCTACTTCACCGCCTATAAAAGGAAATAAGGTACAAGGGATTGATCCACTCAAGCTTTGGTTCTCATATCCGAGTTCTCAAAACATACACTATTCCCTAAACACCAGCATACAGCTCAAACGACAATTTATGAAGAACAAGATAACCTTTAACCTAGCTATTTCCATTCTTTTCGCTCGTCTACATCACTGATTTGAGCGTCAGAGTGCTTACGACATCCACCACACCAGTGGGTAGTTGCTCCACACTCACTTTATCTTTATTTTGTAAGATCCAACATCATACAAATTCTCGATTGTAGACCGAAAATGAAATTCAGCGTCTACACTCGACATACCATTTACTTCAATATTGTTATTATTTACAAAATCACCCAAATCCATAATGTCCCGATTCATTACTTAAAAAAAATATATGAATTTCGATTGGAATTTATTATCTTGTATCATTTGGTATGAGAATCATGTCAATTTTTTATTCGATTGAATAACTTTAATAGGGAATATGAAGATTTGGGGATTGGTAAATCCTAAACCGATAGATTGATAGATTGAACTAGGGGTGGCAAAACGAATCAACGAATCGAATTCGTGACGAATTCTAAACGAATCGAATTGTAATGCACTAAATTCGAATTTAATTCGTTTATTAAACGAATCATGATATTAGGATCCAGATTTGATTCGTTTAATAAATGAATATTCGTATTCGTATTCGATTCGTTTATTCGTTTATATAAATCAAAAGAATCGAATCGAATTTATTATTCGTTTACTATTCGCATCCGATTCGTTTATTATTCGCATTCTATTCGTTTATATCAAATTAAACGAATCAAATTTTGTATTCGATTCGTTTAATTTACAGACTTTGCATCTCACAATTCTTTGAACAAGCCTTTGCATATCAAGTTGAAATTTCTCTTAATGTAACAAACCGCAAACAATAGCCGAGACTTATTAATTAACCAAAATTATAGTTTATCTCACAATTCATCCTATTTAATTTACAAACTTAAATTACAAATTGTACAAAAGACAAAAATAGAGCTAGCTATAGTTAAAGCACAGTAACATTCAAATGTATTGAGAGCTCAGGCTAAAGTTATGTTCGTACAACAAAAAATTCCCAAGTGCAACAAGGAATGAAAGGCAAATCGCCAAATCCTATAAGCTTGACATGAACCATCTCAACCATTTTGCTGATTTTTCTCATACCTGAAGAGGAACCTCTAAAAACTTTAAATCGTGAGCGTTTCCTTTTTGACCTTGCTTCAGGAAGAACTGGAGCGTGCGATTGTGGATTGATTTCAGATTTGAGAGAGTTTTAGGTTTAGATTGAGAGAGGCGGCTGGAAGAGGTGGGAAATATTTTTAACTTTTTATGAAGCCTAGGCTTAGATTTTTAGGTTAAACGTAAATTACTAAAATATCCTTCGTACAATTAAACACATATTTGAAAATTTTAAGGGTAAATTTGTAATAACATTAAACGAGTATTAAACGAATTCGATTCGGATTCGATTCGTTTATGATTCGTTTAATAAACGAATCCTTAACGAATAAACGAATTAATGACCTCAAATTCTGATTCGATTCGTTTAATAAACGAATCGAATCGAATTGACCTATTTATTAAACGAATTCATTTTTTCAAACTCGTATTCGCTTTAAAGCGAATCGAATCGAACGAATAAACGAATCCTGACCCAAATTGCCACCCCTAGATTGAACACTCTACTCTCCGCCGTTTGATAAACACGTGTGCACTTCATTTTAGGTTTTGTTTTCCTCAAAATTTTTGTCTTATTTTTATATCGTGAATCTTTGTAGATAGATTGATTAGAACCAACCCCAATAGGTTGCCTCAATGGTAAAGATTTTTGGCTTGAGTGATTTGCTCCCTCTCAGGTTCAAGATTCGAATCTCACTAAATGTATTTCCTTGGGGCTATGCCCCCTGGTGTGAAAGGCCAGTGACTTACCCTGATATGTGTTGGGAAACTTCTGAGGGCACGGGGCACGGGTCTCAAGGATTAGTCGATGTGCGCGTAAGCTGACCCGGACACCCCAGTTATCCAAAAATAAAAAAAAAATAAAAAAATAGATTGATTAGAACCTGCAAAAAAGCAAAGCAGTTAATTTCCTAAAAAGCAGTTAATTTCCTATTCTGGGCGTCGATAACGGTTGACTTCGTGAGGGGGGTTTTATTGTGTTTTGCCCGTTGTAGGCTGGCAACTGTTGAGTTTATGAATGATGTTTATGAACTTAGGCGTTACGTGGGCCGGCCTTTGGATGGTCCTTCGGTTACGGGTGTTGGTGCTCATCGGGCCTGGGCCGACATTATGTCTTTGGGGTTTGATTATGAGGCTTCAGGGGTGCATTTAGTAGTGTTCTTAGAGCAAAAGGTCGAAATTACCCTCGGACTAAATTTGACCCGTACAACAACCTATAAAAGGAGATAAGGTACGAGGGATTGATCCACTCAAGCTTTGGCTCTCATACTCGAGTTCTCAAAGCATACATTATTCCATAAATAGCAACCTACAGCCCTTACGGTAATTTACGAAGAACAAGGTAATCTTTAACTTAGCTCTTTTCATTATTTCCGCTCGTCTACATCATTGGCTTAAACGTCAGAGTGCCTACAACATCCACTTTACCGGTGGGTAGTTACTTCACACTCACTTTACCTTTGTTTTGTTGGATCACTAGTGCATGCATCATACAAATTATCGATTGTAATCCGAATGTGAAATTCAGCTTCTACACTCGACATACTGTTTACTTCAATGTTTTTATTATCTTGAATAAAAAATACCCAAATCCATGATGTCTCGATTCATTGCTTAAAAAAATCTGAATTTCGATTGGAATTCATTATCTTGTATCAATTGGTATGAGAATCATGATGATTTTTTATTCAATTGAACCACTTTAATAGGGAATATGAAGAATTTTCATCCCGATTAGTGATCGGGATTGGTAAATCCTAAACCGATAGATTGATAAGTGATAACCCTACTCTCCACCGTTTGATAAACACATGTGCACTTCATTTCATGTTTTTTTCTCATTATTTTTGTCATACTTTTATAAGTTATGCTAACGAGTGTCCTTATCACACTCATTAAGAATTTATTTAATGAAAAATGAAAAAAAAAAAAATTATTAAAATATCAATGATTATTTTTCATCAATTTTTTTTTAAAAATAAAATCTTAATGAGTGAGATAATCGGTAGCATTTCCTTATTTTTATATAGTGAATCTTTGTAGAGAGATTAGAACCTGCAAAAAAGCAAAGCAGTTAATTTCCTATTCTGTTGTCCTTTCAGAAGTGACCTTAAAATAATTAATTGGTTGTTGTTGCCTAACAAAATCACTGTAGCTTATCATAAGGTACAAGGCGAGGAAAAGCGGATACATATAGCAGGCCTATAATTCAAAGAGACAGATTGGACATGTGCTACAGAACGATTACTGTGTCTTAAATATGATTAATTAAGCACAAACAAACAAATATAATAATGCATTAAACTGCTCATTCATAAGCTGTTGCTATTCGTGAAAATTATCATTTGATGACTTTTTTTATCTTTTAATTTTCCTTTTTCCAGGGTATTATGTTCTTTCTTCACATGCTTTTGAATTTCGAGAAATACCAATTAAAATTTATTGCTTCAATAAAAAGTAACAAGAATGAATCATGACATGAGACATTTTTTTCTTCTGGGTCAGTGGCTTTTTTCTGTATTATTACCTGGAGAAGTAAAAGCATTAGTAGAGTTGAAAAAAGCAATATATATAAAGGGTTACAATTATTGTTTGATTTTTAAACAGCTTTTAGTGTCGAAAGTCAAATTAAATTCAAATCCTTCAATTCTACTCCACTCTCTGTTTCTCAATTATAAAACTTCTGCTTTTGGATAAATAAAATATGAGATTTGTAACCAAATGTTTTAAGAAGGCTGTAAATGTGAACTGCATTATTGGACTGCTTGAAAATGACAATTTGCATTTTGCTACAAGAGCTATCAACAATCAAGTATCAAAGTTATTGATACAGAAACAAATTTAATCATATGAGTGTTTTGGTGTAACATTCATAATCAATTAGTGATAATATTTTGTTATCGGTAGCACACCGCCGAAGGTTCACGTTGGTAATAAAATCGTATCTAGTGCATGATTTTGAACTTGTAATTAAACGGATAATAAATAAATTAATTAATTAATTAACACTTGATTATTATGATAGATACAACTATTAAGTTGGGTGGATGAATTGTTAGGTTGGGTGGGTGGGTAGGGGGCCATGGTAGTGGAAGATTGAATGTAATGTGGGGGTGGACGTATATATAGTGGGAGGCTAATGTGTATAATAATATTAATAATAATAATGTTTAGAAATTAGGTAAAGCAAATACTGTAGTGCTTTTAATATGATTGAAACCACTAGTGGCTTCAGTGATAAAACCACTTATTTTTTTTGTTGGATGTATAGTCTGATTTTGTTTATTTATTATTTTGACAAGTGATATTATTATTATTATTGTCCAATACAAAACTAATGTATAATATTATTAATACATTTAAGAGATAAACTACCTCTTCTGGCCAAAACGTGATAGATTGGATAATATATAATCAAAGGACACAAGACATCACACAACCCACTTGTACCACTCATTATTGTCACTTGGTTGTGTATAGATAGACATATTTTTATATACAAATATATTTTTCTTATGAAAATTTGTTGGATAAGTGACGAATGAAATTATATTATAACCTATATTTATAAGCTAATTAAACAGATATTTGTTTCAAACATCTTAATAAGGATATGTTGTGTCATTACACCCCCTAATTATGTGGCACAGAAATATATCACTTCATATTAGGATTATAAACTGTTTGCCCAAAATACCAATCAAAGTGAAAGTGAGGAATGATATTGCTTTTTTTTTTCCCCTTAAAAAAAGGGAAATTATTATCTGATATTTAAAAAAAAAAAACAATCAGTTTTCAGAAACTGACATATGTACACCAAAAGTTCTTAAAAAAAATTATATTTTTTTTCATACATTCACTAAAATTTGTGTGGTAATTGATTATTTTTAATAATTTTGGATACATATATGATATTTTCTCAAAATTTAGTATTTTTCCGAACATCGGATAATTTTCGAATGAACGGATAATAATTTTTTTTAAAAAAAAATTTGCAGAAAACTAAGTTGATAACAATCATGCAAGTTTCAATTATCATAGAGAAAAGCAGAGTGCTTTCTTAGATGGAGATTGATAACTCTTAAAGATTTAAAATAATAATAATAATAATATGAGTTGACACTACTAGTGTTTGCTTAGATGGGGATTGATAACTCTTACGGTTTTTAAAATTAAAAGCTTACTATAATTCAATAATAAAAAGTGAGAATAGATGTATCTCAAGTTTTTTAGTTATGATAAATTACTGGCAAATACTATCCATTACTCCATCCTAACTTCTTCTTTTTTATCGTTGGAAACCACTACAAGAATTATGGCTTTTAGCGTCCAACAATTTAGCGTCGAAATAGTTTTCGACGCTAAAAATCACTTTTAGCGTCTAATGAGTGGTATTTATATCACTTATTCCCACTCATTTGACCTAATATTTTGTTTAGTTTCTTGAGTTTTGTGAACGTTTTGATGTATTTTGTGTTATTTTGCAGATAAATAAAGTTTGGAAAGCATTGGAGGCAATTTGGGGCAAAAACGGACAAAAATGCGTCAACAGGGATATTTTGGTCTTAGTCGCGTCGCGACGTCTAAAATGCGCCGAACAGTGATAACGTGCGCCGGGTCCACAAATCAGAATCTGAGAAAAGTTTGACTTTGCTAAAATGCGTCGTGACACGTGTCACAATCACAGCCGATCTGCTAACATGCACCGTGCCACGTGTCAGCATCCTACGGTGCCGACAGTCATCATCGCCACGTGTGCCACGTGTCAGCCTACGTGTCTCCATGTCATCAGCCACGTCAGTAAGTCAACAAGTCAAAATTGCCACGTGTCGTGCCACATCATCATCAGTCAATCAGGAAGTGACACGTGTCGCAATTCTATGGTGTCGACAGTCTCTTTCCCACGTGTCGCCACGTCGTCGCCACGTCACTGCCACGTCAGCATCAATAAATGAGTATCTAATCCTTATCTGACACGTGGCGGATAAGAATCTCAGCGACCAATCAGAAGCCGCCATGTGTCACAATATTTGAAGCCCAACCACTCTGCCACGTGTCACCTTATCAGCTTATCTAGAATCTTCAAACCGGCGAACCAGAGCGTGCCACGTCGACAAATCTGGCGTAGCGACGCTGAGGACCTGGCGTCGCGACGCTGGATCCTACCGAGGCCTATAAATTGAGCTCGAGATTTCAGAATTCAGTGCACCTTCCTCTCTCTTAAATTCTTTCTAAAGAGAGAGTTTCTCTCTCTAGATTCTTTAGTTTTTAGTTTTTTTTATTTTTAGTTTTTAGTTTTAAAATAATTTTAATTACGTTTGTAATAATAGTAATTTAATTTTTACTTTTTACTTTTTACAGTTTTTACTATTTACCATGAGGAGGTAACTTCCCCAGCTATTGTGAAAGGTAATTCTTTTACTGTTACTATTTAGATTAATCTCCCTTAAAAATAATATATTCACTATTTAAAATATTGACTTAAAAAGGATACCGCCAGATTGGTCGGTTGGTAATTCATTTAATCTGGTATAAACCTGACTAATAAAGGATACCGCCAGATTAGTCGGTTGGTAATTTAATTTTGGTTCCGCCTTTATGGCTGGTTGGACTTAATTTGACTTAATCAGGTTACCGCCTATATGGCTGGTTGGAGAAAGAATCACAAGTTTATATATTATTTTATGGGAGATATCTAAATTAGTAGTAGTAAAATTAATTCCTTTTACCTTAGCATTTTATTTTATTTTACTTTTCAGTTTTACTTTATGTCTTTTACTTTTCAGTATTTTTACTTTATGTCTTTTACTTTTAAGTTGTTACTAGCCCTAGTCATGTGTTAGTTATCTGGGGTTGTGATGAATTTTAATATCACCGGTTTATAAGGGGTTATTTATAGTTTGGGTAATTTAAAGGTTTACTTATTAAGTCTTAAGCTTAATGCTTCTTGTTGTCTGATCACCAATAAGATTGATGTGGTAAATCTAAAATGAACTAGACAGAGGGATTTTAGGTTTCAGCCTTAGACTTAATAGCCCACGATCTTCCTTGAGGATAGATAACTCTTTAATAGATTTCCTTACATGATAGGAATATACCTATTGGGCGGGGGTAGCCATAATTGGAACTTAAACTTAATGAATCCAGATAATTTAGTTGACATAGACATATGGTTCAATTGGGTTAAACTGGGTATTTGCGTCTGACCATCGACAGAGGCTTTTGCATAATTTAGTGTTCCAGGTTAGTAAACTGATTTATTACACAAACATAAAATAACCACTTCATCTTTTAAATGATATTAGAATGATTCACGACCATAGATCTTTGTGTCTTTTGTTATTTTCCTTAGTATTTTCTTTTGTCTTTTTATTTATTTATTTTGTAAAACCACATTCAACCAATCAAACAATCATTCTCTTCTCCATTTAATTAGATATTTGTAAATAAATAGATTCAACAATTAATAACAACAGTATGAATTAAGTCCTCGTGGGATCGATATTTTTATACTACTTGAACGATACGTGCGCTTGCGTTATACGTGTGTGTTTACGCCGGTCAGCGTCGTAATTAATATTCGACGCCAAATATCAAGATTTTAGCGACGAAAATAATTTTCAACGCCAAATATTCAACTTTTTTCGTCGAAAACAGTTATCGACGCTACAAATACTCTATAAGCGTCGAAAATTATTCGACGCTAAATTATTTTACTATTCCAATCATTTTTGGCGCGAAATGTTATACTTTTAGCGTCAAAAAATAAGTCAACGCCAAAAACTAGGCATTTAGCGTCGACTAAGTAGCGTCGCTAAAGGTTTATGAAGATTCCACCGACAATCCTTTAATCTTTAGCGTCTACATTTATGTCGACGCTAAAAATCGGACATTTAGCGTCGAATAAACTATTTCGACGCTAAAAATTACAACAATTAGCGTCGAATTTATTGTTTCGACGCTAAATATAGATTAAAATGCAGAATGCCACCAACCATTCTCCCCCTCTGTTTTTTCTCTCATTCTCTTCATTTTCATCATCTGAAATCTCAGAATCTGTCATCTGCAACCTCACAACTCTCCTACAAATTTTCAATAAAATTGTAATTAATTTTCCATAAGATAAGTCTTCTTTTATATTTCTTTATTATTTTTTAATTTTTATGATTATGTTTATTATATATTTTTTGTTAGTGGTTTATGATTCATATATGTAGATTAAGTTAATTAATTAACTAAATATAATTTTTCTGTAAACTATTTACTTTATCAACTAAATATATATGTATATGCTTAAATAAATAATTAATGAATTAATAATGTTGATGAATGTAATATGATATTTAATAATTATATTATTATATTTAGGTATTTCGCTTAAATGGATATAAATTGGATGAACTCGCTGGATAGATTGAGTGTTGAATATCGTAACGGAGTGTATGAGTTTATGGAAGTCGCAAAGCAACACATTGATGCAGAAGGTCGTGTTCGGTGTCCGTGTGCAAATTGTTTGAATATGAAAAGGAAACAGTTAGATGAAGTTCATAATCATTTATACATGCCAGAAATATCACCAACTTACCGTACGTAGATTTTTCACGGTGAGCAGTATCATTCTCAGTCACGGTTTATTGATTCCGGTGAAGGGAGCAGTAGTTACAATCAACCTATAAATGATGAGATAACCGATGCTTTGCATGACTTACAAGGTCCACAACTTGGTCATAGTGTCAGTGGTGACATGCCAATGTTAAGTGGAAATGATCAAAATTTATTTAGTGAACTACTTGATGAGGCAAAAAAAATTCCTTTTGAAGGTGCTGGAATGTCAATCTTGAATTTCGTTGTGAAATTATTACACATTAAAGTGATCAACAGAATGACCAACAAAAGTATTGATATGATGTTAGAGTTACTGGGCCAAATGTTACCGGTTGGAAGCGAATTGCCTAAGTCGTACTACGAGGCAAAGAAATGTTGCGTGATCTGGGAATGAGGTATGAATCCATTCATGCTTGTGAGTATGATTGTGTATTATTTCGTGCAGAGTATGAATCACTTGAATATTGTCTGATATGTGGTGAAAGTCGGTATAAAGTCCGTGGTACGGGGAAGAAAGTGCCTCAAAAGATATTGCGATATTTTCCTTTAACGCCCAGGCTGTAGAGATTGTTCATGTCACGAGTCACGACACACATCGACTGACATGATGTGGCATCATGAAAAGAGGATCGGTGCAGATGGCATACTTAGACATCCTGCGGATGGAACCGAGTGGAAGGAATTTGATGACATGTACCCCCGTTTCGCTGAGGACCCTCGTAATGTCAGGTTAGGTATTGCCTCTGATGGTTTTAACCCATTTGGGAATATGTACAACTCTTATAGCATATGGCCCGTTATTGTTATTCCATATAACTTACCTCCATGGAAATGTATGAAGGATCCATTCATGTTTATGTCATTGCTTATCTCTGGTCCACGTTCCCCTGGTAAAGATATGAATATTTACTTGACACCATTGATCGAGGAGTTACAAACATTATGGAATGTGGGTGTGCATACCTATGATGCAGCTTCCGAGCAGTATTTTCAGATGCATGCCGCATTATTATGGACCATTAATGATTTTCCAGCTTATGGTTCATTATATGGATAGAGAGCACTGAGGGATACATGCCATGTCCAGTTTGTGCGGGTCAAACACCTTCGCAACGATTACGGAATAAAATAGGATACACATGGCATATAAGATTTCTTGAGTTGAGTCATCCTTGGCGGATGAGTAAATTATTTAACGGTCAACATGAACCTCAGAGTATGCCCAGTCCATTGTCTAGATTCGACATACTTTGCCAACATCAACATCTCAGAGATAGCACACCAGGTAAACATCCTAATAATAGAGATAAAAATCGAAAACGCTTACCTGAAGAGTTGAATTGGACAGGAAAAAATATTTTCTTTTCTTTGAGTTAGAATATTGGGGGACTCTGAGTTTGCGACATAATTTGGATGTAATGCATATAAGAAAAAATATTTGTGAGAGTTTAGTGGGCACACTATTCAATATTCCGGGTAAGACAAAATACAATGTAAATGCTAGATTGGACCTACAAGATCTTAGAATTCGTAGTGAATTGCATTTACAAGTCACTTCTCGAGATCTTATTAAGCCACATGCTAGTTATGTGCTCACTCAATCAGAGAGAAAATCATTTTGTGATTGGCTGAAAATGGTTAAATTCTCTGATGATTATGCATCAAATATTGGGCGTTGGGTCAGAGATGATACAATAACGGGGTTAAAGAGTCACGATTGTCATGTGCTTCTCCAGATTCTCCTTCCTGTTGGCATTCGACCTTATCTCCCCCGAATGTATACGACGTCGTACTTGATCTATGTGGCTTCTTTAAACAATTATGTCTGAGGACATTAACCACAACTGTTATTGACGAACTTGAGCGAGGAATCGTGATAATCCTATGCAAGCTGGAGCGAATTTTGCCACCCGTTTTTTTTGATGTGATGGTACATCTGGCCGTGCATTTACCGGCTGAAGCTAGAAAGGGAGGTCTTGTCCATTACAGATGGATGTATCCCATTGAGAGGTACTATATATATACAGTTTTAAATATTACATTCTTAAATTTTTAATGTGCATTGAATTTAGTTTTAATGCAAACTTTTTGTCATATCCGCAGGGCTGTGGGAGATTACAAACAATATGTGAAAAACAAAGTGCGCCCTGAAGGGTCAATAGCTGAAGCTGTTGTAATAAGTGAAGCAATAACATTTTGTTCGATGTACATGCAGAATATTGAAACTCATTTTAATCGTCGGCCACGAAACTATGATGGAGATGCACGTAATTCGCAAGATATCACAGTGTTAAGTCAAAATTACAGACCATTTGGAGCAGTAGGTGTCAAATTACTAACACTTCAGGAAGTTCAACGTGTGCATTGGTTTATATTGAGTAATTGTGATGAAGTGCAACCGTATTTAACGTAAGTTTTTCTGGTGCATAACCATAGTATTTTTGCCATTCATTAACCTAACTCATTTTTTGTAGGCAACATCTAACAATGCTACAATGTGGTGGTGACCATAACGTTGATGAAACACACAAAAAAGAATTTCCTAAATGGTTTGAGACAACTGTAAGGCCTAACATTTTATATTTATTTTTATCCTAACATTAAATATTTCAGTTTGTTATATTAACACATCTATTTCTCTCATTGTTAGATTAACAATCAATTGCAAAATGGTCAATTGGACTCGTCATCCTCGTTGGTTTCTTTGGCTTATGGGCCTCAAAAGCAGGCTTATGAATACAGTGGATGCATT
Organism: Zanthoxylum bungeanum; assembly: GCA_019454045.1. NCBI lineage: Eukaryota > Viridiplantae > Streptophyta > Magnoliopsida > Sapindales > Rutaceae > Zanthoxylum > Zanthoxylum bungeanum. Next base: position 88,307 of record SKCR01047279.1, read on the forward strand.
GTCAACGGAGTTAGATTTCATACCGAACAGCGATATTTTACTCATGTGACTCAGAATTATGGAATTGTAGTCCAAGGAGAACACGGCTCAGATCTTATTGACTTCTACGGAGTGTTGCAATCGGTCATTGAGTTGATATAGCGACCCAGACGACATATTGTGCTATTCGACTGTAAGTGGTTTGACACAAATGCCAGAAAGAGGAGAATTCAAGTTAGTAATCATCTAACGTCAATTAATGTTCAACGTTTTTGGTACAAGAATGATCCATACATTTTTTTGTACCCAATCACGTTCAATGATATATATATATATGATTCAAAGTTAGGAACTGGATGGATGATGGTAGAAAAGTTACAACATATGGGCATTTGGGACACGCATGAGAAAGATAGAGTTGACATATCATATGAAACACAAGAAGTCTCTGGCAACTTCGAAGTTCCTGAACAGATATTTTATGGACCAACTGTCACCGTTCCTGAAAATATCACATTAACACGAGATAGTACAGACGTTGAGATAATTCTTCATTCTGAAGTTAGCGTGGAAGTAGCAAGTGAAGAAGAATTTGACACTGAAGATGACTTCGATTCCAGTCACGAATCCTCAAATACCGAAGATAATAGTGATTAATGAAGTTAGTTAATGATGTGATTGATGAATAATTTTTATTATTATAATGTATGGTTCTTATTTTGAATTATTATTTAAATATGGTTGAAAGATTGTCGTATTATTAAAAGACCATTTATCATATTATTGTTATTATTATTTTTAATGGTAGTATTTTAGCGTCGAAAGAGAATAGTCGACGCTAAATGTCTATCATTTAGCGTCGAAATAATTATCGACGGTAAATGATAGACGTTAGCGTCGACATAATAATCGACGCTCAATGTAAAACATTTTAGCGTCGAAAAAGAATAGCCGACGCAAAATGTTTATCATTTAGCGTCGATTATTTCGACGCTAAATGATAGAAATTTAGCGTCAACTATTCTTTTTCGACGCTAAATGTATATTATACATTTCAACGCTAACCAAAACATTAAATTTCCCAAAAAAATAACCCTAATTTTTATTTTTTATTAAGCTGTCAACTTTTAGCGTTGAATAATTCGACGCTAAAAGTACATAAGTTCGACGCTAAATGACCATTAAATCCCTAAAATCAGTGTCTTATTATTTCTCGGCTCAGACGACAAAAACGGGTTCTTATTTTGAATTATTATTTAAATATGGTTGAAAGATTGTCGTAATTATTAAAAGGCCATTTATCATATTATTGTTATTATTATTTTTAATGGTAGTATTTTAGCGTCGAAATAATTATCGACGGTAAATGATAGACATTTAGCGTCGACATAATAATCGACGCTCAATGTAAAACATTTTAGCGTCGAAAAAGAATAGCCGACGCAAAATGTTTATCATTTAGCGTCGATTATTATTTCGACCCTAAATAATAGAAATTTAGCGTCAACTATTCTTTTTCGACGCTAAATGTCTATCATTTACCGTCGAAAAAGAATAGTCGATGCAAAATTTATATCATTTAGCGTCGATATTATACATTTCGACGCTAACCAAAAAATTAAATTTCCCAAAAAAATAACCCTAATTTTTTATTAAGCCGCCAACTTTTTAGCGTCGAATAATTCGACGCTAAAAGTACATAAGTTTGACGCTAAATGTCCATTAAATCCCTAAAACCAGTGTCTTATTCTTTTTTGGCTCAGACGACAAAAACGGGTTCTCACTGTTTCTTCTTCTTCCTCCGCTCCAACCACTCTCTTCTTCAGGTAATTCATCCAATTTAACGGCAAGTCTCATTTGTTCTCATTCTTATTTCAGTTTGTTTCAGTTTGTATGATATAGGAATTGAGATTAGATTGGAGTTTGGGTGAGATTATGGGTGTATGATGGCTGGGGCTTGTTGATGAGTTGCCGAGATTTGATGGGCTCAAGGGCAGTATGTGAGGGAATTGAGGGCTTGATGGTTCCCGTCCATGAGAAGAGGGGGCCTTGGGCGTGAGTCAGGGGAGTTGATGTGGGGGCTGATATGGGCGATGTGGGATTGAGAGATAGGGGGCTTGAGGGCTGTTGTTTGGTGAAGGAAGAGATGTGAGGTAGGTGCAGTTTTTGGGAGCTAATCAGTGCTGTGGATGTGGGGTATTAAGGGTTTCTGGTTCTTGACAGTGCGAAGGGTGAATCAAGGGGCTTGCGTGAATGGCTCTATGGTTGCTGGATGGGTTGTGTTGTTCGTGTGGAGAGTTCGTTGCATGAGTGAGCAGTGAAGGGGTGTGGCTGGTGAAGGTGAGAACATCAGCAAATTGCTGCTTTTCTGGGCAGAACAACAGCAATGGTGGTGGCAGAGGGAAGTATGTGTTCTTGAGGGTTAGTTTTGTGGGGTCTGTGTGTTTGAATTGGTCGGTTGGAAGGGGCTGTTGATTGTTTGTTGAGTGAGAGAGAGCCAAATGAAAACTAAAGGTGAGAGTGTGATAAGAGAGATCAGTCTTAGGGTTTGTGTTTTTGTGTCTCGAATGAGAGGGGAGGCTGCCGAGTCTTGTGATACAATAACGGGTTTATTTGTTTGTTGCCGAATGATTGTAATCAAAAGGAGAGAGCGTGTGAGTGCCGTGAGGGACTATAAGAGCTTAAGGGTTTGGAATTGCATGACCTATTGTAGTTTTGTCTATATGCTTAATTAGAATTACAATGTATATCTTAATCACATTATCATGTCGTGTAGTTTCTTCTATTTACATTAGGATTATATAATATAATAGATACTATTGCTACAAACTATGATGGACAATGAAATGCTAGAACATACCAGAGCAACATATAGCTTGTGGTGAATTTGGCGTTGTTTGCTTGTGGCTATGTGAGTGAGAGCTTTGTATATTTTTGTTTGTGATTCTTGTAAGTGAGAGAGATTTAGGTGAGCGAGAGAGGGAAGGCCAAGGCCGAGAAAATTCTGATTAACATTAAATTTTGGAATGTGTTTGGTTTGGTTTAGTTTAGTTTGGTTTGGTTTTGTAATATAATGTTCATACATATACTATAAAATGCATGTGTTTGGTTTGGATCTATTACAGTCAAAATACATGAAACTTTTTGTGTTTTTGCAGATGGCACCGAGCAATCGCAGACGGGCTAATGTGACTCCATCTACATCAGCAATGACAACTGGCCTGGTGGAGTCTCTGCTAGCACAAGTGAGTCCAGTACAGCAAAGGGTCGAGGACGCACCCGTGGCCTGGGTTGTCTAAGTACGTTAAGGCTCACGGCCGTATCCGGATTGAGATATCAGATGATGGACACAGTCAAGTCGGACAACATAATTCAGCGTTTAATACAGCCATAGGAGCTGTAGCTCGATATGAAGCTCCCCAAAATTACGTTTCTTGGAGAAAAATACTGTGGGAGACGAAAATCAACCAGCTATTCTCTTCGCTACTTGTAAGTTTTCGATATTGTTTGTTAGTTAACATTTTTATTTTATACTTATTTTTATTCGGTTGCTATTCATGTAGGAGTGGTTCGAGTTCGATCTGACCAAAGTGAATGTCCAACAATATATTGACTACCACATGGGGAAAAGTTATAAAGATTATAGGACAAAAGTCCTGAAACCAATATTCGACGAACATTGACCTTCAGATGCTCCACAACACAAGCCCGATTTTATAGAGGAGCAAGACTAGACATTCTTATGTGAGCTTTGGTCTACCAAAAAACACGAGGTAAATTTTGAAATAAACGGAAATTTATAATTGTCTTTGTTTTCGGTACTTACATTGTTGGTAAATGCAGGATAAATGTCACGCAAATGCGGAAAATCGAAGTCACTTGCGTTTTAACCACCGTGGAGGTTCAAAGTCATTTATCCAACATCGTGCCGAACATTCTGAGGTAAATATATCCTAACGTAAAATTTAACAGTTCATTGGTTTTACTAATGTGGAATAAAATTGAATTTATTTTTTGTTTATAATAGAGTAGCACAGGTGAGGTGCAATCATTTTCATATTTTTTCCGTGTGACGCATTACAATGAGAGAAACAAATGGATAAATGAAGAAGCCGAACGCTGCTATGTAAGTTTCAGTTTTTAAAATAAAATAATTAATATTATATATATTAATTTTTTTCTCAAATTCTAATATTAACTTATTTTTTGAAACAAAACGAAATGATGGAATTCCAACATCAAACTCAGGAGACAGGGTCCGACCCGATACCAGATGAGCAGTTGTCGCAATTGGTTTTCAAGAATCAGATAACTTACAACGTTGGCCTTGGCACTCGTAAGAAGCCGACGTCATCTGCACGCAGTACTGTTAATTCGGAAAATGCCTCTCTTCGAGATGAGTTAGCCACCACCCGAGACGAGCTGAAGCAGACTAAGGACGAGCTACAACAGGTCAAGCTGGACCACGAGAAGAAGATGGTGCATCTCGAACAACAAATGCTGGTTTTCCGTCAGATGTTGGAGGCCTCAATCAGTCAGGGTGCATCGGGCTCGAGCGTCCCCCCATCACAGCAGCAATAAATTTTATATTTGGTTTTGTATAAACATTTTGAACAAATAGTTTTAATATAATATGTTTTTTTTCTAAAAAAAATTGAATATAATAATTATTATAATATTTCGTAATTCTGTTATTAATCAGAATTTTTTTTCAATTAAATTAAATATTAAATTAATTATTTTAGACCAAAAAGAAGTAAATTAATAATTTTTTTAAAAAATAAATTTTTTTAACTATTAGCGTCGAAACAGTCGACGCCAAAATCAATCTTTTGGCGTCGAACATTTCGACGCTAATAGTTACAAGAAAATCTCCGCAGTAAGTATAGAGATATTATTTTTTTTAATATACTCTAGCGTCGACATATTTCGACGCTAAAAGCCAAACTTTTAGCATCGAATTATTTCGTCGCCAAATATAACCTATAGTGTCAGAAAATTTAATTTAGCGTCGACAAAAATTGGACGCCAAATACAGTCTTTAGCATCGCAATTATTTATTTCGACGCTAAAAGTTATTCTCGTCGACATTTCGGCGTCCACCTTTTGCGTCTGATTATTTTGACGCTAATAATATTTTGCATCGAAAATATGATTTTTGGCGTCGATTTATTTCGACGCTAAATGATATAATTTTTGTAGTGAACCCCACCACCAAATCACCCTTTTTGGGTTAAGCGGAGCAGGTAAAACTTTCAACTGTCCCAGATTATTACAAGAAACGCACCCATGAATTCGAATCCAAAAGCTCAGGGTGAGATCCTGAACCTTATACTACAAAGCCACGTCCCTTAGGGACTCCTTACTAACCTTTCAATTGAAAAAACATATAACATATAATTATTTCATTGTCACAATATTTTATCTTGAAATACAATTGGAAAAAACAACTTCATATACTCTCAACATCTTAACTTCAACATAATAAATGGTATTAATTTATATATAGAATGACAGTTAAAGAGAATAGTTATTGAGCTACAAAAAAATTTTATAGACAGTTCTTAATTATTGAACTAACTTTTGAATATGTATTAAGCTTATAGCTTACATTCTATATGTTTTTAAAATAGGTTTTGATGTAGTTGAGTTTATCACTACATTCTATATGTTTTTAAAATAAGTTTTATTAAAATTATTTCGCAATTACCGACCGATATGTAATCGGTCGGTAAATTTGACATATACCGACCTATCTATTTGATCGGTAAAATGACTTTGTTTACCGACTGAAAATACGGTATGTAAGAAGTCAGTAAAAGCTCGGCGCTGTTTCTTGATGCCAAGCGCATCTTTTTCTGACGGAATACTGACGAATTAGTCGTCGATAATTAATCAGTCTGTAAACGATCGGTATCGGGTCAAAAAATTTCTTAATCTTTAAACAGTCGGTATTTACCGATTTTTACCGACATAAAATTTTAGATTGGTAATATCGGTCGGTAATCCAACATTCTATTGTGGTATTAATTATACATGTATACCATTTTCTCATATGTTTTTAGTTTTTTCATGTCATCAAAGAGTTTAACAATGAGTTTTTCGTGTTGTCAAAACGCATTTGAGCAAAACATCCATAAATTTATTAAAAAAACACTTGCAATCTTTCTTCTTCTTCTTCTTTTTATGTGTTCTCTTTTGGGATCAGTAGGATTTTCTATACTTATTTACCGCTAGCATTTGAGCCAAGTCTCTATAAATTTATTTAAAAAACACTTGCAATCTTTCTTCTTTTTTTTTTTTTTTTTATGTGTTCTCTTTTAGGATCGGTAGGATTTTCTATGCTTATTTACAGCTAGCATTTGAGCCAAGCATCCATAAATTTATTTAAAAAACACTTGCAATCTTTCTTATTCTTCTTCTTCTTTTTATGTGTTCTCTTTTAGGATCGGTAGGATTTTCTATGCTTATTTACCGCTAGCATTTGAGCCAAGCATCCATAAATTTATTTAAAAAACACTTGCAATCTTTCTTCTTCTTCTTCTTCTTTTTATGTGTTCTCTTTTAGGATCGGTAGGATTTTATATACTTATTTACCGCTAGCATTTGAGCCAAGCATCCATAAATTTATTTAAAAAACATTTGCAATCTTTCTTCTTCTTATTTTTGTATGTGTTCTCTTTTATGATCGGTATGATTTTCTATGCTTATTTACCGCTAGCATTTGAGCCAAGCATCCATAAATTTATTAAAAAAACACTTATAATCTCTCTTCTTCTTATATATGTTCTCTTTTAGAATCGGTAGAATTTTCTATCCTTATTTACCGCTAGCATCATAGTTTTAAGTTTCCCGAGTGGTAAGTGTGGTGGTCAAAAAGGCGTAAAAGTTAAAGTCTTGCCTTTAAGAGTACGTGGCAATAGGAGAGATGGATGGTAAGTGGTTAGAGTGAAGAGCTACTTGCTACCAATTGACTTTGATGCTCTTTTATGTTGACATATATAGAGAATACACCTAATGTTTGGAGGAAAGTCGTCTTTCCAAATAACAGGGTAACAAATATTAGTTGCTATTTTCGCTAAAACGTGAGCAATAACGTTACAGAAACGAGAAGCATAGCAGACAAAACGAGAAGCATAGCAGACAAAATAGTCGTCTAACGTTACAGATTTTTTATGACTTTGGAATGAAAAGTGGAAGATACTTACAAAAGGTTCATCGATGCTTTAAGTTAGTTGTGATAGAGTATATACTATGTGTTTATTTACTCTAAGACAAACAAAAACTTCTTGTATCATTCAAAAAATGGTTTTAGTTGAACTTTTATTCAATGGAGTATTGATTGATGAACTTTGAATAGAATGTTCCAAAAGTGCTCTAATGTTCAAAGGTTTAGACACTATAATTATGCCATTAATCCACGTTTTATAATTAGTGAAATTACATATAAATTATTGAGATTGGTTCATATGTTGGTCTTTGACACATACGTGTTTTTAGGACAATTGTAATGCTTGTTTGCATGTTAAGTAAAGTCAGTTAACGTAGATTACATTCAAATGAGTGAGATTATTATGAACTGAAATGATTTCAATATCATTTAACTTCTATGATCCTCTAAGTTAAGAGTTTGGGACTATAATAAGGTGGTGTAGGTGTCCTGATACATGTGTGACACATGTCCAGATACGATCTATATGATGTAGATTTTCATAACTAGATAAAGATTTATTTAGAGAATCACAGTTCGAGTTTATGATATAGATGAAAATAATGTTGGTAAGAAAATCCCATATAAAATTGTCACTTTCTTACTAACATAAGAAAACAATATGTTATAGTATATACTTTCAACATAGCCATTATGTTAATATATGTAAAAATAAGAGAGAACATAGTTTGAGTTATTGCAGTAGAAAGAAAGAGATAAAAGGTCGAACCCACCCTTTTAACAATCATCCAATTTGAGATTGGGTATTGTAGTATTTTGTCTTAGAATATAATACTTGATATAGAAGAAATCTTATTATACCATGATCGTATTTTCAACAAGTAATATAATTTTATTAGAGACAATATATCTTGTGAAGATACTACTAGCACCTAATTCCAATGGGGGCATTGGCATTTGTGCCCGAGCAGCCTCAAATATTGACTCATGCAGCCAAGTAAGTTTCATATTTCATATCAAGTTCGTACTGACGCATAAATAAAATAAAATAAAAAATAATAATAATAATAAACGAACACCTAGTATTGTACCATATTCATCAATTAATATTTAATTAAAAGTAATAAATTAATAGTAGAGAATAAGAGGAAGTCAAAGTGAGAACTTACTTGTTCATTCAAAACACAGAGACCAATGAATTTTAGAGCAGTAAATCACATGGGAGCCATGTTTGATTTTAGTTTTTATATGGTTTAATTAAGTAAACAGTGCCCTAATTCCAATGCATTAATTTTATTTAATTTTTCTGCTTTTCCTGGCTGGGAATGCATGTGTCTCACTGTCTCTTTCATTTTAATTATCGAGATTTGAAAAATCCTCATCTACTACACTACCATAAGCTACCAAATTGTACATACATTGAGTTTCCCATTTATTTATTTTTAAACAAAAAAAATAATAATTGATTTGATTGATGGGGTGGGAATCTAATTAATTTGATTGGCTTGTAGTTGAGTAGTTGTTCGAGGAACATACAATTACAAATATGTTCAAGGAAAATAAGTTAATATTTTCTCAAATATATTAATGTTTAAAATAATTTATGAAGACTAATCTTATCGGCACAGCCAAACTTCATTAACACAGTTCACCCAATCAATGGGTTAATAAACAAAATTAAAGTATTCATTTTTTTCAGTGACAAAATTTCATTATATATAATTTTTCGTATTTTAAATGTCAAATTTAGCTCGCATGTAGATTGATATCCATAGAGAATTGGTTTATTTTATCAATCAGAAAGAATCAAAGACTCAATCTATTGGCGAATAATGGGTTGAAAGAGCCTTATATTATGTGTCGGGTGTATATGTCATCTCTCTCACAGCAGCGGGGCTCCACAACTATGTGAGGCCCGCCTACTGTGAAAGATATGACATATACACCCGACACATGATATACCACCTCCTACATGTCACTTGAGTTTGTTTCTCCAAACTAATATTTAAAATTGAAATATCTAAAAAATTAATATATTTTTTTAAATTATAAAAGTAAAATAAGAAATTTGTTATAATATACAAATATAATATCCTATTATTATTAGATAATAAAATTAAAATGTTTTTATTATTTTTATTATTAAATTCTAAAATTAAAATAAGAAACCGATTATAATATAAAATATCATATCATATTAAAATAAGAAACATATTAATCTAATTAATTAATAATATAATTTGTCACACCTGTCCCCTTAGGTAGGGTATGGGTGAGACGGAGACTTGAAACGGACGAAGTTTCCTCTGTAAAACGGACTAATCCTCAAAATACAAAGAAAAATCTAATCTGAATAATATCATCATATAAATAGGATCTACATGATCCAACTCAAAAGAAATATTCATGCTAAAAAGTAAATATTTTCTATATCAAATAGAGGTTCAATGCCTATAACCAAATAATAATAATACTCAAGAATGACATATCCATAATTATGATCTCAAACATAACGAAGACATTCTACTGTTGACAAAACATTTCTCTACTGGCAGGAAATGATGATGAAACATCGGATGAAAATGAATGATATACTAATCTACTAAACCTGTAAAATTAAAGAAAGGGGTAAGCTCACGCTTAGTGCAATAGATCACAACTTAGTGTCGTGGATAAACAAGTAACAATGTGGATCGAATAAGTCTTTCATAATATAAATAAATACATAAAGCTGTAAATCGATATGTCAAACATTTACTTGAAATCATAAATCTCATTATGCACAAGAATACTCTGTAAAATAAATATGTTCATTCATTTAGATGCACACTCTCGTGACAATACGACAAAGCTGGCAACGTGGGGCATCCCCACAGCAATAACTGGCATCCGGAGCAAAAATTGGCAACATGAGACCTCGTCTCACGGTAAATAATCTGGCACATATAAGTACACGGGGTGCATCCTAACATAAAAATCATTTCTAAATTCCATGCTCATATATCTCAAAATCATGTAAATTTCTCATATATCACAAACTCATGATTTCAACATAATCAATATTCGATCCATACTTTATAGCAAAATATAAACTTTCTAAAAACTAAATCATTTAATGCATTACATTGAAAGTTCATTTAAGAAAATATAAATACTATATACTTTGGAAAACATCAATGTTACAAGCTTATCCACGCACATGGCGAGCTGATTGCAGAGAAAGGGACTATGCAGCAGGACCGTCCCCGCTTACGGTATCACGATCATCTAAAGAGATAAAAGAATTTTCTATAAGGAACATAATCATAACTAGAATAGATGATAAAATATGCAAGAAACGTGACTCAATCGCTCTCGTAAACCTAACAAAATTTCGGCAAAGTTCCATATATAATACGGACTTCCATTATACAACTCATAATGATTAACTTAAATTCAAATTATATTCCCAACACACATCCACAATTCAATTCAACATTACTAACCCAAATCTCGGGCTCAAAATATTTCTCACACACAATCTTACTCGACCATATTCTCCGATAAAGTCCATCATTCACTTCTAACCATAAGGTAATCATTTATATGGTCTAAGCATGTAAGATAATCATACTTTAAAGCCATTTACATTTTGAAACACATAACATGCATAAACCGAATACAACGATAAATTATAAGAAAATCAAGATTCGGAGGTCTGTTAATACTTGGAATGGTCGGGAAATCACGGAGGAAAACTCGGGATGTCGGTGAGACGGCGACAACAAACTGTTCGGCGCGTGTGGGCCACCCGCCTCTCGTCCAAGCTGCGTCTGGGCCCTCACGCGCCACGCACAAGGCACGCGTGAGCGCCATGCGCCGGTCGGACTCCAAAATTTCTGGCGGCCGAATTTTTCCCTCACTCTACCGGTTCCAAAGCGACTGACTGTTTGTCAATCGGAGTCCTGGATCAACGGAAAATTAAGAGAAACCACTAAAAGTTTCTTACCGAGATTTCTACGAAAATTGGGAGTTTCCCGAGATGAAACCACCACCAAAATAATTCTCTCGTCGAAAGCTACATTTTCTCTCCAAGACCCGATCGAAGTCGGCTTCGGATCGAACGGATCGGGATAAGTCTCTCTCCTTTTCCCTTTCTTTTTCTCTCTTTTCTCTCTCTCTTTGGTGGCTGGAAAGTGGAATGAAGGGATGCAATTAGATTTTTTTTTATATATATACTCACATGTCAAAAAATATTTGCCACCCCTCAACTTGTCCCTAACCTTATTTAAATCCAACTTTTGTAAACTAACAATCTAGCCCCTAAATTTCCAACATACTCAATAAAACCACAAATTAAAATATGAGTAAAATAATTTTGGGGTGTTACAACTCTCTCCCCCTTAAAATAAATTTCGTCCTCGAAATTCACATACCAGTGATAACCTCTAGCGATGTTGAAGCTTCATACTGTGTCATAGTGAATACCCTAGCTTGGCCTATAGGTCTGCTAGTCTGACCACCTGGAGCAGCCATACTCTGCGCACCTGCACATGTGTGAGCTCTTGAAGTCTACACTGGAACCTCACTCTGACCATAATTGCCTCTGAAATGCTGAGCTGGAGGGTTAGTTGTCCTCTGATTCTGTCCACTATCATCATTAGCATTAGAGCAATCTCTCTTCATGTGTCCCACTTCTCCGCACAAAAAGCAACCTTTTTATACCTAATCTGCACTCTCCATAACGATTATTTCCACAAGTATCACATGGTGGAAATCTCCTATCTCGAGCTTGGCTTTGCTGACCACTATGAGTCCCACTAGGTGGTATCTTCACTGCACTTTGACTAACTGTAGATCTAGCTTGTTTCTGCGGCTAGCCAGAACTCATCTGATAACCATCACTGGGTTTTGAGACACTTTCCTTCTTACTCTGACTTCATTCTCCAAAAGATCGATGCTCATTATTTCTCTTCCCCATCTGATAACCTAGCCTAATTTGCCATTCTCTTTCCGCAAACTCTGATTTTCTAACAAAATCTTCCATCTCTGTCAAACTGTTCATAAGAAACAATCATTGATCTCAATTATGTATTCAGACCGTTAAGAAAGTGATCCATCTTGCCATGTTCATGGTCCTTCAAATATGGAACAAACTGCACCAACTCGTGGAAGATGGTGTCATACTGATCTACAGTGCGGTTATCTTGAGTCAACATGTATAATTCCCTCATATTCTCATCCATAAAAGCATAATTCATATAATTGCCCATGAAGTCCCTCTTGAATTTCTCTCAAGTCAACACATTAGCCTCTGAGAATTTACCTCTTATACTCTTCCACCATTTATCAGCATGCTCAGTCAAAAGTCGATACACATGGTGGCATTTCTGTTCATCTGTCAATCTCATCAGCTCAAAAGTCTTCTCAACTCTGTCTAAGAAATTCCCAGCTACTATGGGATCCTTTTTTCCATCAAACTCAACAGCTCCATTTTCTTTCACTCTTTTAGCAATATTATCTTCATTAACTATAGAAGCTACCTGAGTTGGACCATGACCCCATGCTGGAGGGTAGTAATACCAATAAGTGTAAGCACCAGAAAGAACATTCAGAGGAACACCTGCCTGCGGATGAGCATAATAAGGTGGAGGATATAAACCCGAGGGAGGTGTAGGATAACCCTGATTCATTGGAGGAGGTGGAGGGTGCTGTGGAGGTACTAGAATATTTCCCTGAGGTACTGCAGAGGCTGGAGGAACATCATTGCTAGGAGGATGATGAACTGAAGTACTATCTCCGAAAACTGAGGCTAGAGAATCTCCTACAACATGAATAAGGTTCCTTCAAAGGGTTCCCCGACATAATAATTAACATTCTCATCAACTGGAGGTTCCCTAAAAGGTTGGCCAATATTTGCTATTCTACGAGTACGGACTCGACCTGCACCTCAAACTCTGGAACGCAGAGGCATCTGAAAACACATGAAAGATGTCAACCGCTGTACGTGCCAAATTTGGGCCAATGGCAAAACCGTCTTTCACTTCGAACCCAATACCAGGTGAGGCCCAAAGCGATAACCCAGCCCATTAAACGTTAAATCATTTACAAAAGCAAATCCAATAGCTTAAGGACAAACCCCTTAATTATTCACCGACTGTTTCTCTCTTTTCCTAAACACAATATATGTTATCACATGTAAATATTCTTCATCACCGAAAGATAAAATCCAGAGCACGTTGTTGGCTCCTTTGCCAGAATTGCCAACACATTGTGGGCCCATTGCCAGCTTATGTTACAGCTATAAAGTAAACTCTTTCAAATCTATAAAAGGATACATAACTCAGCATACATGGAGGGCTTCATTTTCTCTCTTACAAGCTTCTGCACTCTGACATAAGCTCTTATAGCACTTCATCCCTTTAAACTCTTTCGACCGCCTTCACGGCCACCCAAGGAGATTAAGGTAACATTAAACCTTGCTTTCACATTTTACATATTTACTGCTCATTTCATACTACTGACTTGAGCGTCGGAGTGCCCCCAACACCCACCACACCGGTGGGTAGTCTACTCCCGCTCACTGTACCTTTGTTTTGCAGGATCGTTAGTGCCCTCAACCTACAAATTCTGATTATGGACCTCGGCCGAAATCCAGCATCCACAACCGCTAAAAAACATAGAATAACTAACTAAGAAAAAGAAATATCTACAGAATCTATGAACCTAGGGCTCTGATACCATTAAATGTCACAGCAGCCCTCTTAGGTAGGGTAGAGGTGAGACGGAGACTTGAAACAGACAGAGTTTCCCCTGTAAAACGGACTAATTCTCCAAATACAAAGAAAAATCTAATCTGAATAATATCATCATATAAATAGGATCTCCATGATCCAACTCAAAAGAAACATCCATGCTAAAAAGTAAATACTTTCTGTATCAAATAGAGGCTCAGTGCCTATAACCAAATAATAATAATACTCAAGAATGACATATCCATAACTATGATCCCAAACATAATGAAGACACTCTACTGTTGGCACAACCTTTCTATACTGGCAGGAAATGATGATGAAACAGCAGATGAAAAATGAATGATCTACTAATTTGCTAAACCTGTAAAATTAAAAAAAAAAGGTAAGCTCACGCTTAGTGCAATGGATCACAACTTAGTGCCGTGGATAAACAAGTAACAAGGTGGATCGAATAAGTTTTTCATAATATAAATAAATAAATAACGCTGTAAATCGATATGTCAAACATTTACTTGAAATCATAAATCTCATTCTGCACAAGAATACTCTGTAAAATAAATATGTTCATTCATTTATATACACACTCTCGTGACAATACGGCAAAGCTGGCAAAGCGGGGCATCCCCACGGCAATAACTGACATCCGGAGCAAAAACTAGAGGTGGCAAAACGAATCAACGAATCAAATTTGTATCGAATTCTAAACGAATCGAATCAAAATGTGATGGATTCGTATTCAATTCGTTTATTAAACGAATCATAATATCAGGATTCGTATTCGATTCGTTTATTAAACGAATCGAATACGAATATTCGTTTATTCGTTTAATCAATGATATTATTTAATAAAATAATTTACCACACTTGATTTACATTAATTATTCATAAATATATACATATGAAATATGTAATTAATAGATTTACTAAAAATACCTCACCAAATATCGAAAATATTAATGTTTCAATTATAATTAGCTATAATTTCTCGAATCTTAATTGAAAATTAACAAGAACTAATAAATAAAATCAATAAAACGAATCATAAATGAATAAACGAACCAATGAGCTTAAATTCGTATTCGATTCGTTTAATAAACGAATCGAATCGAATTGACCCATTTATTAAACGAATCCATTTTTTCAAACCCGTATTCGCTTTAAAGCGAATCGAATTGAACGAATAAACGAATCCTGACCCAAATTGCCACCCCTAGCAAAAACTGACAACATGAAACATTGTCTCACGACAAATAATCTGGCACATATAAGTACACGTGGTGCATCCTAGCATAAAAATCATTTCTAAAATACATGCTCATATATCTCAAAATCATGTAAATTTCTCATATATCACAAACTCATGATTTCAACATAATCAATATTCGATCCATACTTTATAGCAAAATATAAACTTTCTAAAAACTAAATCATTTAATGCATTACCTTGAAAATTCATTTAAGAAAATATAAATACTATATACTTTGGAAAATATCAATGTTACAAGCTTATCCACGCACCTGGCGAACTGACTACAGAGAAAGAGACTATGCAGCAGGACCGTCCCCGCTTACGGTATCACGATCATCTAAAGAGACAAAAGAATTTACTATAAGGAACATAATCCTAATTAGAATAAATGATAGAATATGCAAGAAACGTGACTCAATCGCTCTCGTAAACCTAACGAAATTTCGGCAAAGTTCCGTATATAATACAGACTTCCATTATACAACCCATAATGATTAACTTAAATTCAAATTATATTCCCAACACACATCCACAATTCAATTCAACATTACTAACCCAAATCTCGGGCTCAAAATATTTCTCACACACAATCTTACTCGACCATATTCTCCGATAAAGTCCATCATTCACTTCTAACCATAAGGTAATCATTTATATGGTCTAAGCATGTAAAATAATCATACTTTAAAGCCAATTACATTTCGAAACACATAACATGCATAAACTGAATACAACGATAAATTATAAGAAAATCAAGATTCGGAGGTCCGTTACTACTCGGAATGGTCGGAAAATCACGGAGGAAGACTCGGGAAGTCGGCGACAACAAACTGTCCGGCGCGTGTGGGTCACACGCTTCTCGTCCAGGCTGCGCGTGGGCCTCACGCGCCACTGCACAAGGCCCACGTGAGCGCCACACGCCAGTCAGACTCCAAAATTTTCGGCGGTCTAATCTTCCCCTCACCCTCCTGATTCCAAAGCCGCTAACGGTTTGTCAATCGGAGTTCCGGATCAACGGAAAATCAAGAGAAACCACTAAAAATTTCTTACCGGGATTTCTACGAAAATTGGGAGTTTCTCGAGATGAAACCACCCCCAAAATAATCTTCTCGTCGAAAGCTACGTTTTCTCTCAAATACCCGATCAAAGTCAACTTCGGATCGGACGGATCGGGATAAGTCTCTCTCTTTTTCCCTTTCTTTTCTCTCTCACGCCTATTAGGCTATTACTTTGGAATGAATGGATGCAATTAGGTTTTTTTTTTCTCACATGGCAAAAAACATTTGCTACCCATCAACTTGTCTCTAACCTTATTTAAATCCAACTTTTGTAAACTAACAATCTAGCCTCTAAATTTCCAACACACTCAATAAAACCACAAATTAAAATATGGGTAAAATAATTTTGGGGTGTTATATAATTTCTTATTATTAAATTATAAAAATAAGTCTCATTAAAAAAAAGAACATATGTGACACCTAATCTTTATAATTAATTTTTTTATTACCTATTATAATAATAAAAATATTGTAATCTCCTATAAAATAATAAATATATATGTGAAACCTAATCTTTACAATTAATTTTTATTATTAACTTATAAAATTAAAATAAAAAACTTATTACAATATTAAAACATAATCTCATATTAAAATAAAAAAATATAAATAGTAGCCATCCACAAAAAAAAAAGCTAATTTTTTAGTCATCCACAAAAACCAACCCATATTTTTTTTTTGGGTTGATTGTTATTTTACTTTGAATTTTCTATAAGTTTTTTAATGAATTTTTTAATATTTATTGTACTTCATGATGCAATATTTGATTATTAGCTATTGTACAGTGACAATTAAGATTTAAAGTTCGATAAGAAAATTTAAGTTTAAATTGAATAAATTTCATTGGAATTCATCCGAAAGAAAATTAAATATTTTTAAAGTTATTTATAACTAGAAATATGATTTCAAATGAGAGAGTAAGACGAGAGAGAAACTCTAATGTGAATTGGAAACATTGTTTGAAAATTGATAGATAAACAAATGAGATATAAAATATTAAGTGTAAGTAAACCAATTGTCTCATTCACATTATAAAGTCAATTAAGTCCGAATCATTTACAAGATCAATACCTAAAATAATATTAAGATTTTTGTTATCATTTGAAATTATAATTTAATACATTGTTAATTAATATAATACAAAGTGAACTTCCTAATCAATTAAAGCAATAGATAAAATAATTCACCCATGCTAAATGAAAAAACTAGTTAATTTAATATCACTTGTCAATAAGATTTAAATATAATTTGCACATTCCAATTTACTAGAATAAACTTTTGTCCATGGACCGACACCTTCCCTAAATTCACGCATCAATAGAAATTAGTTCAGTACTGAATTCAATATTTGAACCATAATATAGCTCCAAATTCCACACTTTGTTCCTCATAGATTACTAATTCCAAAGCATACTAATTTACCACCACATCATCATGCGAGAAAATCTAACATATAACAAAAATATTATAATAATTTAATAATCAATTACCACGCGTACTAAAATATTAAAAATCAACTAAAAAATTAGGTATTAAATAATATATATTATTTACTAATTTATTGGTGATAACACGTAATTTATGTCTTTGTTGCACCAAAAATTTACTCCATCTAGGGTTACTCATAATAGGGATAGCAATCAGGATGTCTCATCCTGACTAAATCTCATTCCGACCAGTCTCGATTATTATTCGAGATGAAGAAATCATCTCGAATCTTGACTGATATTTTGAATCAGGACGATAAATCTTCTCTAATTTCTAACCAAACGGTACGAGATCTCGAATCCCGACCGGAATTCAAGATTTTTTTAGGTTGAAACTTAGGATTCATGACTAAAAAATATCTCAATCCCGGCTCGATTTTTTATTTGGGACAACATATCATCCCAAATCTCAACTGAAATTTTCATTGGACCAAACATGACGAAATCCCGATCGAAATTCGAGATTTAAGATCAATATTTTATCAGGTTTTATGCATCAATTTATTAACACGATGATTATTTATAGTAAATATCTAAATTCAAATTATTTCATAGAATTAACATCCACTAATAATTGAGTTATAATCCATGTAAGAAATCGGTTCACCAACATGATATTATCTATTTAAAAAGCATATGGTGGACTTAGTCACACACCGAACCTCCGCTGGCCCGCTACATTTGGTATGGACTGAACTTACCGAAAAAACCTCATGCTAATTAAGATTAATCAACTACTTATAAATTAATGATTTTACAACACACTTCACTTTTGATATGATCGATGATTCAAAGTCCATTCAGATTCTAAACTCAACTATTCAAACTGTGATATAGATTAGTACATACGACAATCACATTACATTGGCAAAACAATATTTATTTTGTAATATTTTCCAGCTATGATATAATTAATTAATTAATTAATTAATTAGAGTACTGTACATGTCATAGCAGCATATTCCATATATATAATTTACAGCTACGGGTCTACAAAAAAGTGACTGCAATTTTGAAATTTGCAAGTCACAGGCACAACAAATGGCGAATATTTTCATATTTCAGGACTGTACTGGGCGGGGTGATACAAATTCTTACACTTACTTTCCAACAATGCCCATCCAAATATCCATTCCAATAAGATTAAGTCATTCTGTGCAGAGTTAAATTTTGTTACTCGATCAGATTTTGCAGGTAAATAAATCTTTCCAAAGATTTTCTATCGAACCAAAAACCAAAGGCGCATACATCCCACGTAATTAAATAAAGTGTCGATTTCAAATTTTTTTTTTTAAATCGTTGGTAATTTCGCCGCTAAATCACTCATTCTGGGCATAAGTGGAACATGTAAAATCATCGACTGTCTCAGGCTCTTATATGAAACGCACACTTTGAATTCAACCTCAAGACCTCAATATAATATTAAACCATACACCATAAAACCACATCTTCTAATTATTGTATATTACATAGTTTACTCTCAAAATTTGTCTTCTTTTTTATCAAGGTTCTCTCTATTTTCTTTTATTGACTTTGTATTTGTCTTTTTCGGTTTCAAGGCCTAAAAACGAAATATAAAATAAATTTCGAATACGTCTAAATATAGATTTCATTATAATTTCATGATTAAGATTGTCATGTCCTATTTGATATACGTGAACTCTACATAACAAGCAATAGATAAATTAATTCACCCATGCTAAAATTGAAGGGCAACAAGACTAAAATTGAAGGGTAACAAGACTATTATTTTATTTTTTATTTTTGTAAATGTAAATATTGAAGGGAGATTGAATTTTTTTTTGGATAATTGAAGAGATTAAAAAAATGTTAGCAAAGATTATAAACTTAAGGATTTCCCATGCTTCTAGATATAGTAATATTATTTTCCATGCATTAGTTTTTATTTATTTATTTATTTTTTTAAATAGAGTTCATGCATTAGTTAAGATAGTTATAAATACTCATACACTTAGGGATGACAGCAGGTAGGGTTTGGTACGGGTTTTCCATTACCAAACCTGCACCCGCATATGTGAACAAATTATCAAATCCGCATCATACCCGCTGCGGGTTTTAATTTTCATTACCAAACCTGCATCCGCATATAAAAATAAATTACTAAACCCGCATTGGTACCCAACAGATTTTTTACGGGTTTTTAAAATATTGAATTCTCTTGTATTCTTAATAATATAATTAAACAATTTATTTTTAATTGCTAGCATTTATTTTTCATTTGACATGTACAACATGCAATGTCTATATATAATGTACATAGATAACATCATGCAAATATTGACTCATAATTTTTGATTCATGATACGTATAGCACACGATAATTGTATATGCTTATAAATAAGAATTTGTATGAAAGATTCAGTACCATATGTTTATTTTTTCATATAAAAAATTTGATGCCCAACATTTGGGATACGATTACATTATCACGATTTTCATCACAAATACTTGCGGAATATCATTCATCTCATTCGTCAACATCAATATCGACATCAGCATCAATAGCACTAGCACCCACACTACCCATCCAAGATGATTCTTGCAATTAGATTAAAATTAATATTTTCTAAACACAAATACAAGAATAAATTAATATTTAATTGCTAGCATTTGTTTTTCATTTGTATTTAGAAAAACAAATGCTAGCACTCATGAGTATTTTTTTTAATATTTAACGCGCCAAGATTCTAGCACTAGGCACTCATGAGTATTTTTTTTTAAGATTGCCCTAAAAATATTAATTAAAAAATGACTTTTGCGGGTATGCGGATACCCGCAGCGAGTATCCGCGTATTTTACTTAAATACCAAACCCGCACCGCACCTGTAGCGGGTTCTGCTTTAAATTACCAAACCCGCTAATATATTTACCAAATCGGGTAGGTTTTTGCGGGTTTGCGGGTATGCGGGTAAAATTATCATCCCTACATACACTTGTTATTTAGAAAGGAGGTTTTCCCGCAAACAATAGGGATATTTTGACCTCTCTCCTTGAATGAAATTTCGCTTCCAAGGTTTTCCCTTCCAAGTATCCATCTTTATTCCTACAGATACTCAAAACTTAAAGAGTAGATTCAAATTTAAATGACGAATTTTCAGATTTAAGTATGAAAGAGATATCCGTACCCACAAAATCGATATACGGTACCATATACCATAAATTCTATATTAGTTATTCAAAAACCTCCCTTTATCATAAAACCCCTCAGCCCAAGTTCATCCAGTTGGTTAAAAATGCATAAAGTGAAGGGGTCAAAAGGAAACAAATAAGAAACATGGAGTCCTCCAAGGATGTGATCTAATGGTGTAACGTTCAGGATCTAACACATAGATTCTGAGTTTGAATACGAGAAGTATGTTTCTTATAAAAACTTAGAACGGTCGAAAATTTTATATGCTCCGTTTAAATTCAAGTTGGGTGACTTGTCAGCAGAATTTTTAGAGAAAATAAAAAAAACAAAACCTTAGAGGTCAAACAAGAATATTTCAAAATGTCAGTACTTTGGATTCAGGGCAAAAAAAAAAAGGCAAAAGCCCTTGAAGCCAAGCCGATCATAGCCGAGCGAAGCCGAGAGACAGAGAGAGTCAGAGAGAGAGTCAGAGAAAAGGTTAAAAATAAAAACACGTGAACGGGAACCGATAATTAAAAACAGAAAAGACGACGGAAGCTAATAAACGGGGAGAGTTGTCCGTTAGCCTGCGGCGACTTCCCTCTGAAGAGGCGGAATCTTATTTTTGTTTTGTTTTCTGTTTTTTAAATAAGTGTGGGACCCACACCATCAATCAAAGCAAAGCGCCAGCGCCACGCCTCAATCCGCAGTATCATTATTATTATTATTATTATTATTATTATTATTACAGTCACAGTCACAGTAACATCATTTTCTTTTTGATTGGAGGTCAAAATAATGTGAGTGAGGTTTTTGTTTTTAGTCAAACCCCTAATTTTTTTTGGCTTTTCTTTTGGATTTTTCTTACTTTTTTTTTTTAATAAATAATTTATTTTGATAGCAGGATGTGGGAAGAAATTCATGCTTTCATCATGTTGTTTTTACTAATTTTTTTTTTAAAGTTGAATCACTTACTTTTTATTTTAAAAATGGATCATGCTAATGAGTATCATAAGGGCAATTGTTAATAATCAATTTTAGGAAAAAATTTCACATCATTTTTATGAAAATTATAAAAAATTATCAAAATATTAATTACTTTTTATTTTTTCCATCAAAATTTTCATAAAATAGAACCTTAGTATTTCTTTTTAAAAATTAGGGTTTAATCTATTTTGTGTGTGAGGGAGGAGATTACTTGAGACTTGTGCCATTAGAGGTTGGTTGGTGGGTGTTCACTGTTCACAGCTTGAGGGTTGGAAGTTTTAGGCCGGAATGGTCAGGTAAGAAAAGTTTGGAAGGCCAATTGCAGTAATTCAAATAATTATGTGTATTTGAAAACAAAAAAAAAAAAAAAATTCTCTTTTTGTATTTGTGTTTTTCCAAAAACATAAGATTTTATTTATATTTTTTAAAGGTTTTTTTTGTCATTTGTGTTTTTCATTATTATTTTACTATTAACAACCATTAAAATTTAAAGACATTATAAGGGTAAAATATAAATAATGGGAAAAATATTTTTTTTTCCTTTTTTACCCTTTTATTCTTTATTAGATTTAGTTATATATGTTGTTAAATAAATGAGTGGCATACACTAATTAGGACAAATTTTTGTTGGTTAATTCAAAAAATGAATCTATATAAGATTTTGTTCTTGTTTTTTTTTTTTTTTAAAACGTTACATAAAATTTTTCTTTTATTTTAAAAGATATAAATCATATTCATAATTAAATTCTTCTTGAACTCTACTCATTCACAATTAAATTTATTTTCCAATCTTTTATTATTATAAAAAAATAACATTTAAATTTTACTCCACTCGCGTAAATAACATACCTCATCCCAAATTTTTTAAAGGTAAATTATTTAGTAATTCTACTTATATTCTTTAAAATTATCTTAACGCCGTTAATGAAAAATATTACATTAGGGGGAAAATTAATAATTTTAAAAGGTTTTGTTCTCTGGTGGGCTTTTCAAGAAAGATTATTTTCGAACATGTATGTATTGAATGTTGGGAGACGAAAGACAATTCTCTTTAAAAAGAAGATTTAAAAAATAATGCAATGTCTACTATATATGACTTGTATTATAAAATACATATACTTACAATCATATATTATCAAACCATTTCGAATTATCATGTAGTTAAACCTTATAGATAATACAATGTATCGCTTGTGTAATTAATTAATTATGTACTTAATTTTGATTTTAAATAAAGGGTGTGAAGATTAAACTTTAAAGAGAATTATGTTATGTCGGTATCCAAATTTCAAATGGCCAATCCCTATATTTTGAACTTTGAAGCCATAAGTGGGGCTAAAGCTTTACGTTTTATTATGTCTCTATTGAAATTATTTAAGGAGTTGATAAATAGACGGAATTTTAAAAAGTCTTTATCAAATTTAGGAATTGTTTATTTATGTTTTCAAAATTTTAGAAAAAAACAGTTTCTTAAATTTTAAATTGACGTCATTATTGTGTTTTACTAAATCCGAACTTAAATAAACAAACTTAAAATTATAGATGATTTTTCAAAGTCGGGTACATTTGTCTACTGTAATTATTTAATTATGCACGGGGCAAGAAGATGGTCAAAGTTTGCTGCCATGGGTTGTCAAGTTTCAATTGAACAAAAGGACATATAATTATGCTTCGTTTTGAATCAACTCATGCCATCAAAGGAACTTTAGGCTCTTGTAGTCACTCGCAAGTTTTTGTTATGAAATGCATTGACATGCCTAAAATGAAAATGTTTTATTATTATTATTATTTTCTTTTCCTAGAGTTTTTTCATCCAAATATGTTGCATCTTTTTCATGGCTTTAAAATCAAACATTATGGAATGAATGGGAAACGTTTTCAAGTTTTAACAATGATAAAAATATTTCAGCCACTTTGGATGAATGTTTTCAACAAATTCATTAACAAAATATAAAAAATCTATCTATATTACTTTTGAAATCTCTCAAGGAGTAGTTCTTTTGATACCACATTGTATGAGTGATGTGGTATCACCAATCAGTAATTATATAATATATAAGAATTGTATGAAATAAAATTATCATTTATTTAGTTATTTTTTACTATTTAATATGCGTGATAATATATTATTATATTGTTAAATGGGTAACGTGGTACCACCCTTACCCATTAACACACTCATTAAGAAAATGAATATCAATCAAATAGAATAACAAGTGGGTTCCAAGCACAATGAACTTGAGCATATCTTAATCATTTCAAGGAATGATCTTCCATGTGGGCACACAGAGAAAGTGTAAACAAAATACTGTCACATACCATGAATTAACAATTATGAAGGATGCAAAATTGTAATAAATCAAAATCAAGATCCATCAATTTTTGCAACAAATGGGACCAAGCTTTAATAATGATTTCTGAGAAGGAAACTAAAAGAAGCAATGGGAGTCAGATTGATTATTGATATACTTAAAGAGAGCTGAGATAGTGCTATGCCACTAGTAGTGAAAAAGGAATTGCAGCCAATTGTGTCATGGAATCGTTTGTATGTCTATTTAGAATGACCTTCCTATTGCTTTTCAATGTCAATTAGAAGGAGTCAAAATATTATGCACTCAATTGGGATCATCCAATTATTGGAAAAAAAGAATGGAGTTTTTTTGGGTCCGAATTTCCCTAGGCCCAATATAAGAAGCCCAACTGATGTATTGACTGATTATATGGGCCTCCAAGTTGATGGAATTTTGCTGTCCAAACCCAGTGAGAGAGGAAAATTCATACTATTTTTTGTTTTTGTTTTGGTAGAGCTCTTCATAAATATGATATATGAAATAATTTGTTCATATATGATTGTTATGTTTGAACTGGGCAACATTTTTTTTTAAAATAATAATAATAATAATAATAATGACCCATAACTTTTAGTCAACTTAGCCATTAATAGATGATCATTCAAATCCATCCCCTTCAAAGAACCGGACATATTGAATCACTGATGCTAGGTTTTAGGATACAAAATTTCAATCATAGCTGATGTGAAACCAACCATTGATAGACAAATATTAGATAATTTGTAGTTGACTTTTTATATAATGAGGAATATGATAATTATAAGCTTCTGAATTTGTGATACACAATTAATAATAACAATAATTTATTTTGAAAGGCACACATAATAATTATAGTATTACTCTGAGATGAACTTAATAGCATCACACTAACACAACAATTTAGAAAGGGTGGATAGTACGATACCATTAAGAGAGTACAATATTTATAGAATTGGGATACAAGTATGACTCTCAAACAAATCATCATGATGTGGCAATCAAATTATAAGATAAACTACCATTTGACACATGACATATATCATATATATACGATCAACTGATTCAGATGGCTTGGGGTCGGACTCACCTTTGTTAGAATATAAATTTTGTAACCTAATTTTGTAAACATAATATCATTATAATCAGTTAATAATTAATCTTTTAAATGAGTTACAATCAATTAATTTATCTATGATATTAGGCACATTTGTTGCCTCAAAACATTAAAAAAAAAAATCATTAGAAAAACTAATTATATATGTGGAAATACAAAAAAAATCTAAACCCAAACGACTCAATTTACTGATGAGCATATAAAGAAGTTAATCATACAGTAACAACGTGACAATGATGTTGAGAGAGAGCTATATTGCATTAATATATGTATATATTGCAAACATGTTCCTTTAAGCCAAAACATGATTATATAAATAATCATATGCATATTTATTACCATATGATTAATTACAACAAACTATATATGTAATTAAGTTCGATTAAGAGTACTGAAATTATACTATATCTGGTTACCATGAGCATCAATATTAGGAAAGAAACTTTGTTGAACCTCAAGTGCCAACTCTTCCAGGCTCAGCTGACAATCCAACCCTATCTGCAACAAATGAATCAAACCACTAATTAATCATCATCAACGACATATAATAGCAATCAAAACATCATCATGTTAAGAACTTGAACATGAATCATGCATATACTCCATAATCATGCATTAATCTATGGCTAAAGATCGAAAAGAGCACGCCTTTGAATATCTACTATATATGAACATGCATGTCAATGACGACGCTAGCTGTTTGCTAGCAGTAGCACTAATGCTTATCTATTGCATGCATGTGTGAATGCCATGAGTCGTGTACATGATCCTTGTAATGGATTTTATGTATGCAATGAAAGTGAAAGCTCTTATTATCACTTACTAAAGCTGGGCTTATATTTTAAATTATTAGGGTTTATATATGAAGTTTGTGTATATGGGGATGATCAAGTGTTAACTTATTATCAGTTTATTTGGTTATGAATTTGAACTCTGAAAAAGATTGCATACATCGGGATATTTCTTAGACCTTGCTTGTATCTAAAGTCTTATACATAGGATACGATCTTTAGGATATATGTTTCCCAATTGGCTTTTTCCTTTTGTAAAAAGATCATAATTAGTAACTTAATTAATTTACAAAATTAAATTTAAAAGTAGAAAATATGATCATCTTCATAAAATTCATATTAATTAGTAATGGGAAATCATAATTCCAAATTAATTATATATATACCTTAATGACGAATGAGTATAGAACGGTTTCCTCCATGCTACTGATGTTCAAATGAAGAACGTCAAATGAAAGTTTCTCCAATACAGTGATTATCTTCACAATTTGACCCGGTATTCGCTTCGATATTACTTTGAGTAACACGTTCGATCCCGAGATCTTTGCTTCGACATCCGCAACCGAAGAGTTGCAACATGTTCCGAGTTCTTTAAAATTTTCAAAACCATCAGCAGCTGGTTGATTCGGAGATAAATGGGGTAACACCACTGGCCTTGGACTAGGGCTAGGACCAGGGCTAGGGCTTAAACTCTTTCTTTGCTTCTTAGACTCCAAAGCTTGTAGAACTTGATGCAACTCCTTGATAAAATCTATTACTCCCCCTATAATCGAAGCTTGGTCTCCCTAATCAAACATGCAAATAAGAACAATCAAATTAAGCAACAAAAAAAAAAAAAACAAAATTAATTAAATAGAGAAAGAATTGTTACCCTTTTGATATAGAAGCATGGAGTTAAAGATTTCAAAACTTTGAGGTGCTCATTCATCTGTCTTCTTCTGTTTCTCTCTACGGCTATGTGAGACATGGTTTGGTTCACTAAAGGAAATGAAACCCTAGCTAGCTAGCAACTCAAAACTCTTGTTTCTTTTCCTTACAGCAAATCTGCTCGATGTGTTTTTGTCTTATCGGTCTATTTATATATATATATAGGCCATCAAGTTTTAGAACAAGGAAGTAGATAGTTTGGTGGTAAATTCATAATAAATGCTCCATGTTGTAGTCCCGTGAGACTGTCTCACTATATATTACGTCTCTCACGTTTATTATCTTGGGTCAATTACATACACCGCGTGAGATCTAGTTAAAATCAAACGGGGTGGGGGAATTGCTCTTTAACTTCTTTATATTTCCTATGTAATGGAAATGGTATATATGTAGCCTTCTCCTTTGAGAAAGTAGTTTTAATTTGTGATATGTCATGCCACGTCAACATTACTTGAGTGAGTACTTCCTCCATTTATTGGAAACATTATCACATATTACACATGTATGTTTTATATGTAACATTGTGGCCATCGTCTCAGCATTTATATGTAACATATTTGAGATTATAGCAAAATTTCTTGGTCATTATGGTTTTCTTAATATATGTTTTATGAATTTCAAGAGATTCTAAAGCCCTAGCCCCTCAAATCGATTTTTTGTTATAATAAATTGACGAAATAATAGATGTTTCGATTGTTGATTCTGCGGTTATAATGGCTATAACAAAAAAAAAATATTATATTTTTAATTGTCAATTATCAAAAAAAAAAATTATTAACAATATTTACTATAAATTCAAAACATATTAGGTATAAAACCATATTTCGATTCGTAATCAATTCATAAATATTAGGATTTTTATTATAATTAATTAAAAAAGTTCATCACTTATAAACTCATATCTAGATCATCAATTTCAAGCAACATGGTATGACTCATTTCATTCTATTAACCAAGTCTCTTCCTCTCTCTCTATTTACTTCCTTGTTATAAAATACTCTCATTGCATCAATATTTGTTTCTATATATAATATATATATTACAACCAATATATTGTAAGTTCATAATCAAGCATGACACTGTGTGCACTTCAGTCCATTGCTTCTAGAGCCACCAAGAGGGATGTGAATGGACTGTGGACACTGCATTTATAGGCATGTTGATGTTGTGATTCACCGATCACTTTAGAGAAGATTTGAGGAAAAATCGAGTTGTATTTATTACTTTCAAGAATAAATACTAATTTACAACTAGAAACTCAAAACCTCACAAATTCTCTCTATACAATCTCTATACTCTTTGGGATGCTTTTCAACACTGGAATGGCCTGTAATTTATAGCCAAAATTTGTTCATGTTCATGCCATAAATTACTCCCTGATTTGGTGGAGTTGTTACAAAGTTGGTTGGCTTGATTTCATGGAGTTGGTTGGCTTGTCTTCAAGCTTTCGGTGGAGTGGATGCATGGGGCATGCATGCTGACTATGCATGCTGACTTTTCAACAAATCTCCCCCTCGGTGAAGATTTGCTCAAAATCTGAGCCGACCATCAATCATCATCTGACAGCTATCCCGGCTATGTCTCTGCACAACTCTAGCTTGTCTCGGGTAACCACATTTGTTAACATGTCTGCTGGATTCTCATCTGTATGGATCGTCACTAGTCTCAGCAGTTGTTGATCCATTACCTTGCGTATCCAGTGATAGCGAATATCAATGTGTTTCGTCCGGGAATGATACATTGAGTTCTTGCTCAAGTCCAGAGCACTCTGACTGTCACAATGTATCTTGTATTCTGTCTGCTTGATCCCTAACTCTTGGAGAAACCACTTTAGCCACAACATTTCTTTTCATGCCTCAGCTATGACAATGTACTCAGCCTCTGTTGTGGATAATGTAATACACATCTGCAATCTTGACTGCCATGATACAGCTCCCCCTGCAAAAGTGTAAATGAATCCTGATGTAGATTTCCTACCGTCAAGATCTCCCGCCATATCAGAATCTGTATAGCCTTCCAAGATCGGATCAGCTCCCCCATAACACAGACGAAACTTCGTTGTACCATTGAGGTACCTGAGAATCCATGTGACTGCCTCCCAGTGTTGCTTTCCAGGGTTAGAGAGAAAACGACTCACTACACCAACTGCATATGCAATATCTGGCCCGGTACATACCATTGCATACATAAGGCTTCCAACAGCTGAAGAATATGGTATTGCTGACATTTCCTCTATCTCTTTCTTGGATGAGGGGTACGAACTCTTGCTCAGTTTGAAATGGTGCGCTAGCGGAACGCTGACCGGTTTGGCTTTCTGTATATCGAACCTCATAATTACCCGTTCAATATACCTCTCCTGTGAAAGCCATAACTTTTTGTCCTGTCTGTCACGAACAATCTTCATTCCCAAAATCTGTTGAGCTGGTCTTAAATCTTTCATGTCGAAAGCCTTGGAGAGTTCCTTCTTCAGCTGGCTGATCTTCGTTGCTTCTTGTCCAACAATCAACATGTCATCTACATACAGTAGAAGAGCAACGAAATTTCCATCTGGAAACCTCTGAATGTATACACACTGATCTGCTGTAGTTCTTTTGTAGCCTTGACCCACCATGAATGAGTCGAACTTCTTGTACCATTGCATCGGTGCTTGCTTGAGCCCGTACAAGCTCTTTTTCAACTTGCAAACAAGGTTTTCTTTTCCTGAAACCTTGAATCCTTCTGGCTGCTCCATGTAGATTTCTTCATTCAGATCACCATGAAGAAATGCTGTTTTGACATCCATCTGTTCAAGCTCCAAGTTCAATCTGGCTACCAATCCTAGGATAACTCGGATTGAAGCCATTTTTACCACCGGTGAAAAAGATCTCATCAAAGTCAATTCCCTTTTTCTGTAGGAATCCTTTGACCACTAGCCGAGCTTTGTGTTTCACCACTTTCCCGCTGCCATCTTTCTTGAGCTTGAATACCCATTTGTTCTCCAGTGCCTTCATTTCATGTGGGAGCTTGACTATCTCATAAGTGTTGTTTTTTCTGCAGAGATTCCATCTCATCATGCATTGCGTGCAACCATTTGTCTTTGTCATTATGAGATACCGCTTCATTGAAGGTTTCTGGCTCCCCCTCGTCAGTAAGCAGAATGTATTATGATCCTGAGTATCTGGCTGATGGAATCCGGCCTCGCTCAGATCTTCGTACTGGAGGTTCTGGCTGTCTGTTGTCATCCGGATCTGTGGATGATCCTGAAGCCTCTGATGGAGCAGGCTGCAGCTCCCCCTACTCAACACCTCATTCCTCCTCTGGTTCTGCTTCTGGTATGTCTTGTACCCCATCATCATCTGTGGCCACTGGTGTTGGTGCTGGGGTTGTGTCTGGATTTTCATCAATATTATCGGCACTGGTTCTAGAAGGCATCTTGGGCTTTTCAATGTCTTCTATTGTCTGGTCTTCGAGAAACACTACATCTCTGCTTCTGATGACCTTCCTTTCCTTCGGGTCTCATAGCATGTATCCAAATTCTTCGTCTCTATAGCCTATGAAGATGCATGGAGTAGTCCTTGCATCGAGCTTCTGTCTGAGCTCATTGGATACATGTGCAAATGCTAAACATCCGAATATTCTGAGGTGAGAATATGATGGATTCTTACCAGACCACACTTTCTCCGGCATTTCAAAGTTCAACGGTACAGATGGTGATCTGTTGATCAGGTAGCAGGCGGCACGAACAGCTTCTCCCCTGAATGGCTTTGGCAGCTTAGCCATACTGATCATGCTTCTGGCTTTCTCCATAATGGTGCGGTTCATCCTTTCGGCGACGCCATTGTGTTGTGGGGTGCGTGGAACAGTCCTCTCGTGTCGAATGCTGTGACTTCCGCAATAGGCATCGAACTCCCTGGAAGTGTATTCGCCTCCATTGTCTGTGCGAAGGCACTTCAGTTTCTTCCCTGTTTCACGCTCGACCATGGCATGGAACAATTTGAAATAGTCCAGGACCTGATCATTTGATTTCAGAAAATACACCCATACTTTCCGAGAAGCATCGTCAATAAAAGTCAGAAAATATTTATTACCGCCTAGTGAGTTTACCTCCAATGGACCACATACATCAGAGTACACCAGACTGAGTAACTCTGATTTCTTTGTAGAAGAGAAATTAAAAGAGATTCTGTGTTGCTTACCGAATAGACAGTGATTGCAAGGATCCAGAGCAGCATTTTTGGAGACAGTGATTAGATCCTTCTTTGTCAAGGTAGACAACCCCATTTCACTCATGTGACCGAGTCTCTGGTGCCACAGATTCTGAGAAGCCTCCCGTTCAGCTACATTGAGACTTTCTGCACAAATCTTCACATGAGTCTTGTATAATGTTCCACAGATGTGTCCTTGGGCGATGACCATGACACCTTTTATCATCCTCCAAGTGTCGTTGCTGAAGTGGCTAGCATAGCCCTGTTTGTCAAGGGCTACCCCCAGGAGTAAGTTGAGCCGAAGTTCTGGAACATGTCTGACTTCCTTTAGGGTTATTGTATACCCTGCATTTGTCTGCAACTGTATTTCACCAATTCCTTATATCTGAGAAGCACTGGTATTCCCCATCTTCACTGCTCCAAAGTCTCATGCTTTGTATGTTGTGAAGAAATTCCTGTGAGGAGTGACGTGGTAAGATGCTGCAGTATCTACCACCCACTTGACATCCTGAGTTGTGGTGTGAAGGCATACTTCTTTCTGGTCGGAGCATATAGCTACATCCACCGTAGTAACTACTAGTGTCCCCGCGTCATTCTTCTTTGGCTGGTTATTGCCTTGTCCCTGCTCCCGTTGCAGTTTCCGGCAATTTTTCTTCAAGTGGCCTTCTATGCCACAGTGAAAGCATTTGTATGTCTTTTTCCCGTCCTTGGATCTGCCCCTGCTTTTGCTTCTGCCTCTCCTCCCACTTGATGTTTCTCCTGTTGTCTTCCTCGTTGCTACGAGACAATGGCTTCTGTTTGATCTGAGCCCACGTCTTTTCTTTTGGCTTCTTCATTTGACAGTGCATCATTTACCATATGCATGGTAAGTTCGCTTCCTGGAGCTGAGTTGCTGAGAGTAACCACCAGAGTCTCCCAGCTATCAGGAAGAGAACTGAGTAGCAAGAGGGCTTGAACTTCGTCTGCCAGTTGCATGTCTACTGCAGACAATTGGTTCACCAGGCTTTGAAACTCGTTGGTGTGTTCTGCAATGAAGTTCCACTCCGCAGCTTCAGGTTCACCAAACGCCTCATGATTAAGGCCTTATTCCGAGCTGTTTTGGCCTGGAACATGTCTTCCAATTTCCTCCACATTTCATAAGCATCTGTGTCCTGTGCTACATGGTGGAATACATTATGGCCGATCCACTGCCTAATCTGACCCAAAGTTTTGTTGTTGTTATTCCAGTCATACTCCTTAACAGACTCTAGTTTCACTCCCTTCAACTCGATAACATCAAACATATCTTTACAATGTAAAAAATCTATCATCCTAGGTCTCCAGATGGAGTAATTAGTGGCAGCCAGTTTAATCATTGCACCAGAATGAGAATCCTCCATCTCCATTTTAAGTTTTAAAGTTTAAAATGAGAATACACTAAAATAAGGTCTGAATTTCACAAATCTGAGGTCACCGTTGCGTCCAGAACAGTCGAAAATGGTGGAATAGACACTTTGTTGGTCTAAAACCGACACAGGGGCTGATTTGTAAATTCCTAAAAGTTCTGGGGCAAAACTGTAAATTTCAAAACTTCAGGGGGCTAAATGAAATTTACCAGTGCTGACGTGGCAGTGCTGACGTGGCAAGTGTGACCTGCTATGCTGACGTGGCAGTGACATGGCACGCTGACGTGGCATGGGTGTTGACGTGGCGAACACGTGGCTGCTGACGTGGCAGATGGCGTGGTGGCTGACGTGTCTGCTGACTGGGCGCTGACGTGGCGCTGACTGGGTGCTGACTGGGGCTGACGTGGCTGCCACGTAATCGTCTTCAACCTCGGTTGCGCGTGCTGCGCGTGGTGCGCGTGGGGGCGCGTAAGGAAGTCACTGGATGGTGCGTGCAGCGCGTGCGTTCTCCCTGGACCTCCGTTTGATCGCCGGAAAATACCACCGTGCTCGTATCGACGTGAACTAGCTGATGGTATGCTCAAAGTTGATTTTTGACAACTTTTCCGGAACCCGAATTTTCCGAACCGAGCTCCGTTCTTCGGTTTTTCGACCCCAAAGAAGAACCAAAGCTCTGATACCACTTGTTGTGATTCACCGATCACTTTAGAGAAGATTTGAGGAAAAACCGAGTTGTATTTATTACTTTCAAGAATAAATATTAGTTTACAACTAGAAACTCAAAACCTCACAAATTCTCTCTATACAATCTCTATACTCTTTGGGATGCTTTTCAACACTAGAATGACCTGTAATTTATAGCCAAAATTTGTTCCTGTTCATGCCATAAATTACTCCCTGATTTGGTGGAGTTGTTACAAAGTTGGTTGGCTTGATTTCATGGAGTTGGTTGGCTTGTCTTCAAGCTTTCGGTGGAGTGGATGCATGGGGCATGCATGCTGACTTTTCAACAGTTGACTCATCTTTTATGAAACAACTGAGACACAGATCTCTTATACTGAGATTTATTCTCACTGAAGTAAGTTCTGCATCTACGATGCTAAGCGCCTAAGCCTTTCCATGCATACTACCTCGTACAAAGAAGAAACTATATTGGTAAAAATTTGAAGAAATGATCGATAAGAATCTCTTATAAGCAGAAACCATGAAGACAAATTGTGTAACTCTGGACGGAAATGTGATCTGTCAGGCTGAATAAGCTTGCAACATCAAGTATGACCTGCAGGAGTAACCAGATATGTTTTCAATTGAAGCCAATGCGTAATGCCATACTCTGAATGTAAACAATTTTTCACCAATCTCTTATGCTGCTCTTAAAATCGTAACTTGCAATATGAATACTGTATGAGACACAAAAGCTCTTTATTATCCTGCTGAATTATAGCAGAGCATATATATTTTGCCTTTCTAATGGACAACGTCAACTCAACTCAATTCATTCTACTTTTGGAGAGAGATTTCTGAGACCATAAAATATTCGTAAATATGCACTCCTTGATGCCTTAAGAGGGCACTAATTAAAGCTAAGAAGCTACCTTGTAGAGATTTCTCAAAATCTTGCAGTTGCAAAATGAAACCAGAATTTGGAGCAGCCTGAAAGCGTCTTCTTTTAACATGCTCCATAGCTTGAAATAGACTCATACCGTGCTTTTTTATCAGATAAGCAACAACAATAGTTACACTGAAAGGCAGAACAAGTCAATTAATACACCTTACGGAATAAATAATCCACTTTCAGGATTCGCTGGATATGTTATCACTAGAACAGAAAATTTTAATTTTCATAGAGAACTTTCCAAGGTGGGTAAAGAAATGTCACCTTCTGGATCTTCCCATGAAGCAATGAACCAACACACCACCGCCTTGTCTTTTAGCTTCATCAATAAAATTGATACATTCATCGAAGTACAGTGATAAATTTGTATCTTCTTTGTCCCCAACTATATCACACAGAACAATGCAAAGTGAGCATGGATGCTAGTTTCATTTGCCAAATAGAGCTTAGGTACAAAAGATAAGCATCAATGTCATACGTGCCATTGCAGCATGGGTCAAAGGCACAGAAATTTTATGAAGTGGGAGGAGATAGAGGGAGAATAACAATCCCACAATGCATTGGAGAATAATATTGGAATGAAACAGCTTTCACAAAATGTCATTGCAATGTAGCATTGGAATGCACAAATATGCCAAACGAAGCTACACAAGTGCAGGTTCATTTTCAATTAAGCAATAAAACATAATATACAACAGATTTCAAGAATTATTTCAGCTAAGATAAAATGATCATATAGATGCAAAGGCAAGCAGTGAAGCATGGAAAAAAAATCTTTTATTGTCAAGAACAATATTGAACACCACAATGTCACAACTTACGAATCA
The DNA here is from genome assembly GCA_019454045.1 of Zanthoxylum bungeanum. Classification (NCBI taxonomy): domain Eukaryota; kingdom Viridiplantae; phylum Streptophyta; class Magnoliopsida; order Sapindales; family Rutaceae; genus Zanthoxylum; species Zanthoxylum bungeanum. The sequence continues at coordinate 123,275 of SKCR01047279.1, forward strand.
AAATATGACAAACTTTTGAGGAAACTTTCATGCAAAAGGATACAGCAGATCAAAGATTGTACCTCCAATAACTTTATACACAAAATCACTTGGGTGTGCAGGAGCTAATGCATTAGCTACGGTTAATATGTTTGTAATATTCCTGCTTTTTAGAGCATCCTTGTTACTAGCAGTTCCCATAGATCCCAAGAAGAGACCCTACAAAAGAACCACAGAAAACAGAGTTATAAAATCTCGCAAAAAAAATAAAATAATTGAAGCAAATTCCAAGTTGTTAATCATATGGAAAAAATAAATTACAAGGCTAAAAGATGAAATCACCATTTAGTTACCTGCTCAATGTCACAAGGAACCCTGTCTTCTCTCAAATGCGATGTTACATTTGAAACTCGCCAAATTGCCTGTATTTGGTTCTGAAATGCATTATCCATCTTATTCATCACCTGTAAGAATAAACTTTCCAACTCTCTTTTCCTTCCCCTTACAGAAGAGGTTGAAGCTGCACCAAACAATAGATGGTGAACATCCGACACAACTTGTGTTATAAAAGTAATAATTAAAAATAACCCATATACTGAAATACCCATCGGAAATGTAATATAATTTGCATGAAAACTCAAATTAGAGAACTTTTCTTTCCATCATCATTGTGGAGACTTATGTCTCTAATTACAATCAAGCATCATATTGCCTCGGAATAAATAAAAATATAAGAAGAATTTACATGGGGCTACATTGAACAACAAAAATTCAAGAACACAGCCGCATAAAGAATAAAGAACTTACACTAGCCTGCATGATCTTTCGCCAAGTTTTAAACAAATAAACAAACAAAAAACGAAAACATAAGAATAAAGAACATCATAGTCAACAATTCAATGCATAAGAGTATAAGACCCCAAATTCAACCACTCACTTCTTTAAAGATCATTTCTTGAAGTATAATTATATATTCATTATTCACTAACACTGATATTTGTTTAAATCAGAACATGGGCTATAATGGTAAAGCAGAATTTTGGTTTGCAATGAGACAAAATCAGCATTAAAATACCCGATGAAAATCAAATTCGCAAAAGAAATAACCAAATGGGATTACAAGACATTCCAAACAAACTACATAACTTCGATTAATGTATTTCTAATATCAGCTGAGCATAACTGAATAAACATGAAGAAAAAGTGAAAAATAAGAAATGGAACTAACCCGCGAAGCTCCTGAGCACTGAGAATAACTGGAATTAACTGAATGATCGTTTCATTGTAATATCACTTTTTGTTTAAACGCTGTAGATATTTGAATCCATATGCTCCGAAAAGTTAGAAGAACGTGAAAATACTCTGACCTCTTTTCGTTCCTCATAAGACATAAATCACATACGAAGTTACACAAATACCCTTATTTAATACAAATTGAGTGAAAATTGAAAAAGCATTTTCAACTAAGGGTAATGCAGATATTTCTTGCAATATTTGTCGTAGTTATGAATATACTTCATAACTAGGCCAAGGTTGCGGTTCGGAATTAAAATCGAATCGGAAGAAACTTTTCGATTCTTTTCGAGATTTGGAATCAGATCTTTTCGATTTGGTTAGGGTTCCATCTCAGAGGAACCGATTCCTCCAGTTCCAACCGGAACCGTAAGGTTCCAACAATTTCGGTTAGAACCGTAAGGCCCAACAGTTCTTGATCATTGGGCCTTGCACTTTTGATTTTTATTTTTGTTTTTTTTTTTTTTTTTTTTGTTTTTTTTGTGTTTTATAAAATTCCTAAAGTACCATTAATAACATTAATAAAACGACTATTTTTAGGAATAATTTATTCATCACAAAATTAACCAATTCCATAAATACCCTTAATAACATTAATAAATCGGCTAGTTTTATGGGCAATTCAGGCATCACAAAATTAACCAATTCTATAAATACCCCATCATATTTCATTTTCTACACACTAATATTTTTTTTATCATTCTCTCAATTCTTTTAATTCTCTCAAATATTATCCAATTATCCAATTCTTTTAATTTTCAATTCTCCAATATTTATAAAAAAAAAAATGGAAACTGCATCTGACAACACTAATGTCCCAACACATGACAGTCAAAGTGTCACATGATCAAGGGAAGTTTAAGTTGCAATCTTCTGATATTTTTAAAATTCATTTTCATTTAATCAAATCTGAAAGTGATGGTCCAATATCAATATGCAACTACTATGATGTATCTTACAAACTTATTGACGGCTATGGCAATATGAGCAAACACTTATATAGACACCATCCCGTTAAAATCAAACTTGATCAAACACAAACCCAAATGAGGAGACGATCTTCCTTACATTCAAGCGCCTTAGAAGCAACAACATGTATGGGCGATTGGACTCAAGCCAATTTAAGACAACAAGAAGATGTCCTATATGATTTTGAAAACTTGTTCAACAATTACGAAAGCAGAACGAGAATTGAAGGATCAACAGATAATGATGATGAGTAAAACTTATAATGGGATTAACTATCTAAAAATATAATGAAATAACGTGAACTGTGATCTCTCTCACCCCAAGAGAATACATGAGTAGCTTAATTTTTTAAAAATTTAAGTTCAATATTTTTATTTTATTTTTAATTTAAGTTTTAAAATTAATGTAAGAAAATTTAAATTAATAAATTTTCAAAATATTTATTTGTAATGTCTCAATTCTATTTTTTTAAAAATAAAAATTTAATTTAAATTTTTAATTAAAATTAATTTTTCTTAAAATTTAAATTATTTATAAGTTGAACCGGACCGGAACTGATTGTAAAACCGTAATCGAACCGGACGGAACCGATTTAGTCATGGTTCCACTCTTGTAGAACCGAAAATCGACAGGTTTGGTTTCGATTGGAAATACATTTGGCTGGGTCTAATTATGAAGATTTTGATTCAAGGACACATATCATTCTTCATTAAAAAAAAAAAAAAAAAGGAAAAGGAAAAACGAACTGCAAAAATTTAGAATATGCGGGCTCCTCTTGGCCCATTTGATTCAATAAAATTAGGGTTACCTTTTACTGAGAAGACTGATGAAAGATAGGGCCCATCATTTGGGTAATATTTTATGGCTCTTTCTTTCTTTCTTTCTATTTTTTTTAGGGGTCAGTAATGCTTGGTCTAAATACTCATTTTATTCACTAAGTATCGGTGAGATGATAAGATAAGTAACCGAATTTAACACGTGATAGTTTGAAGTAATGCCTCACAAGTTGATCTATAAACTTATAAGTATTTGCATTATCGTTAAATTCTTTAAGGGACCAAATTCCATCCACCCTCGCATTATCCACCTTTATAGTCCTTCGGAGGCCGGGTTTTATCGCAGTAAACTTTATAGTCCATGTAGGTGGTGAACGCACCAAAAGTAGGGGTATGTAGAGGTCGATTTGGTTCGGTTTCAGAATGAACTGAACTGAATCAAAAATTAATTGGTTCAAGAATTTAAAAATCGTTCGAAATTGAAAGGTTAAAACCGAACTAAACTGATTTTTTAGAACTTCCAAACCGATCGGTTCAGTTCGGGATTTTATAAACTGATTGGTTCACCGTCCAGTTCATGATTCGAATCGAACCAATCAGTTGAACACAAACATAAACCGAAAAATCGAACCGAATCAATATTTTCGATTCGATCGGTTCGATTTCGGTTATTTTGCCCACCCTTAACAATAGTACCATCAAGCTAATTACCATATCTTTATAAAGGAATCACATTCCATCCGTACTCACATTGCCCAACTTTTTACCCTTCCGAGTCTTGAGCCTATGTCTTGATGTTTTATCTAGAAATGATAACAGACCTGATATGATATATAGATATCAATAATTATACTCGGTTCTGCAGCCAACAGATACGAAAATTTGACCCGTAGTGCAAATCCTCGTTCACACGGAGATTTTATCTCTATTAAAATGGGATGCAAATACATATACCCAACCGTCCAACTAACGAGTATAACAAATTATACTCTCACCCACATCAAATATATCAAGCCCCGCAGACCCATCTCCACATACATGGGACGCCCCCTCTGGCTTTTTAAAAAAAAAATATTTTTTTAATACTCTATTTAAAATTTCAATTATCCTATTTAATTTCTTTTTGTGTTCCATAAAACTTTAGAAATATTAAGTAAAAAACTATTATTTTTTTTTGCTGTCTCCTTTGTTTTATTCTTGTATTTATTTCTTCTTTCAAAATCATAAGTTTATTAATTACAATGAAGTCATTCATCTTATCTATCTCATATTTGTTGATTTCTTTTTTCAAATTAAGACAACTAATGATAATTTCTTTTTTCTATCGAGGTTTGGCTTTAATTATGAGTCGATTTTAGCATTTGATGGTATATTTGCATTCAAGATGCAATCTTATATAATAAATTTTGCTTTATATTCAAGATGTGTCATGAGAAAATTAGTATGTGTATTATTTTCTAACAATAATATTATATTTTTTAATTTTAAGTAAATTAGTTCCAAATAATAATCTATTGTTTTTTTAAGGGATTATTTTAAAAAATCTATACTAAACTCTTCTCTATTTCTTGTCATCATTGGAACTTAGACCGAGAACATCATGTCCAATAAAAAAAGAAGCTTCACAAAATATCTATACTGATAATATGCAAGTAAACTTATTAATATTTCAACTTTAATTTTTGTGTAAAATCGAGATATTAAAGTTTGGTCATTTATTTAAATCAATTTAATGATATATATTTATATAGTTAAAAATAATATTTAATGATGTCAATTCAATCACGGTTGGATTGTATGAAATTAATGATTAAGATTTCGATATCTATATTTAAGTAAATATATATATAAAAGTTAAAATAGCCCCACATATTCATATTAAAAGAAAACAAAAACAATATTGTATAATTTATAAGACCTTAACATAAAACTGATAATTACCTAGATAAATTTTGAAAAGTGTCACAATCTTATGAAATTTAAATAATATTTATGGATTAAAGAATTTTGACATTTATTATTTTTATATAAAATATGTTATTATTACAACTCAAGTCATGCTGAATCAAATTTTTGACTCCACTAGATTGCCACAGTCCACATAGATTTTTATCATTCCTAGTGGAATCAAATTCGCAATTATTATTATTATTATTATTATTATTATTATATTATTATTATATGCGAAATGTATTTTTTAAAGCATTTCAGCTGCCTCGAAAATCACAACGTATCTCAAGAGCCCTTATCTATGTGAGTTGTCGAAGGATCACTCTTACAAAAAAAGACAGCATTGTGTAAGAGTACATAACGTAGCACATGCTCATTGTAAATCGTAAAGATGAACGTGAGGTAAGCCCTACCATTGAAGATGCAAGATCAATTACTATTCTCAGTTTAACTATCATTCTAATTCTATATATAAAACTAATACCATTTATTGTATTGAAGTTAAGATTTTAAGGGTCTATGAAGTTGCTTTTTCCAATTGTATATTTCATAATAAAATTTTATGACAATGGAATATAACTATATATATTATATGCTTTTTCTATTGAAAGTTATTATGGAGTAATGGTTATATAGTATATTTCCCACTAATTTATCATAACTAAAAAACTTAAGATACATCTATTCTCACTTTTTATTATTGAATTATATTAAGCTTTTAATTTTAAAAAACCATAAGAGTTATTGTTAAGGAATATGGAATCAATATCCAAAATAGATTTTCTAATACCATTAGGATTCATTGTTTTATTATATTTTCATATTAGATAAGATTTCATATATTCATTATTATTTTTAATAACTATATGATTCATTTTCTATTTTGATGTAGCTTATATAAAAGCCCATACCATTGTAAATTCACACAGAGTGAATTCAAAATTTTCTTTCATTATCAATCATGGTATCAGACACCAGATTTTCACTTTTCTAGTTTCACTCTCTCTGTTTTCATCGGCGCGTGGGGATCATGGCCACCATCGGCACGTGAACCTCACGCGCCACCCCTTCACAAGTGTGTTATGGCTGACTCCTTTCGAGTTTCGACTCTCTTTCATATTTTCGAGCTCCTTTCGAAATTTTGCTACTTTTCAGGTTTCGGCTCTCTTTCGGGCTTCGACTCTCTCTCGGGCTGTCACACCCGTCCCCTTAGGTAGAGTAGGGGTGAGACGGAGACTAGAAACTGGCAGAGTTTCCCCTGTAATATGGACTAATCCTCCAAAAACAAGGAAAAATCTGAACTGAAAATATCTTATCATCATAAAACTAGGATCTCCATGATCCAACTCAATATAATATCCATAAATGAAACACGATAACCTCAGTAACAAATAAAGGCTCAATGCCTATAACCACATAACAAAATCTTCCAAGAAATACATATCTTGAAATACAGTCTCAAAACATAATAAAGACACTCTACTGTTGGCACAACCTTTTCTCTACTGGCAGGAATGATGATGAAACAGCAGATGAAAGAACGATCTACTAATCTGCTAAACCTGAAATGTTAAGGAGTGGGGGGTAAGCTCACGCTTAGTGCAATGGATCACAGCTCAGTGCCGTGGATAATCAAGTAACAAGGTGGATCGAACAAGTCTTTCATAATATATATAAATCACATAAGCTGTAAATCAATATCTCAAACATTTACTTGAAATCATAAATCTCATTTCTCATAAACTCATTTCTCATAAAACTCAAATCATAAATCTCATTTCTCATAAACTCATTTCTCATAAAACTCAAACTGCTCAAAAATACTCTGTAAAGACAAATCTGTTTATTCATCTATATGCACAACCTCATGACAAATACGGCAAAGCTGGCAACATGGGGCTTCCCCACGGCAAAACTGGCATCCGGAGCAAACTGGCAACGTGAGACCTTATCTCACGGCAATAACTGGCAACATGAGACCTTATCTCATGGCAATAATCTGGCACATATAAGTACACGGGGTGCATCCTAACATAAAATCATTTCCAAAATCCATGCTCATATATCTCAAATTATGCAAGTTTCTCATATATCACAAATCATGCTTTCAACATAATCAATATTCGATCCATACCTTATAGCAAAATATATAAACTTTCTGAAAACAAACTCATTTAATGCATTACTTTAAAATTCATTTAAGAAAACATACATACTATATACTTTTGAAAACATCAATGTTACAGGTTTATCCACGCACCTGGTGAGCTGACTACTGAGAAAGAAACTATGCAGCAGGACCGTCCCTGCTTACAGTATCACGATCACCTAACAGACAAAAGAATTTACTATAAGGAACATAATCCTAACTAGAATAGATGAAAGAATATGCAAGAAACGTGATTCGGTCGTTCTCGCAATCCTAACGAAAATTAAGATTCGAAGGTCCAAAACTACTCGGAATGGTCTGAAATTCGCGGAGGAGACTCGGGAAGTCGGCGCGAAGATTCTGCATGGCGCGTGGGTTCCACGCGCCACCTCTCCCGTCCGCGCGTGGGCCTCACGCGCCGCCACAAGAGTGGCGCGTGAGCGCCACGCTCCGGCCAAAAACCAGATTTTCTGGTGGCCGTGAATTCCTCTCCTCATTTCGGTTCTAATGGCGCTGACGGTTCGTCGATCGGAGTTACGGATCAACGGGAAATCGAGAAAAATCATGAAAAGTTTCTTACCGAGATTTCTCTGAAAATTGGAAGTTTCCCAAGATGAAACCACCACCAAAATGATCCTCTCGACGAGATCTACACTTTTCCTTAAGGGCTCGGTCGGAAATTGAGGACAGATCAATACTGAAACTTCTCTTCTCTCTTTTTCTTTCTTTTTCTCTCGTACGCCTGCTCTCTCTTCTTTTCTTCTCTTTCTTATCTCTTTTTTTTTTGTAAGGCTGCTGATAAAAATAATAAATATATATATAATTCCAAAAATTACCAATATGCCCCCACTAATAAGGGTACTTCGGAAATCACCACTTTCAAAGCTCTTCTGATGCGATTCTCGAAATGTGTTCAACACGAAAGTTGTTCGTCTCGGAAAAAAGAGTCTGATGGTTCAAGAATCAACTCGATCGGAGTTCGTTTGCTAAATTCATGCCCAAAACTGTAAACTATACGCATATAGTAAAAAAAATCACGTAACTGATTCTTGGTCCCACGCGTTTTCCAACCCGACGAATATTCATTTCATATTATTCTGATCCTTATTCCATCACTTAAACACTTATTCTTCATTATCATTCTATTCCAAGACTATATCGACAGTCTGAGAATCTCCTAGAACAGTCCCGAAAATCTGGGATGTTACAACTCTCTCCCCCTTAAAAGAATTTCGTCCTCGAAATTCACATACCAAAGGGTGGAAACAAATGAGGATATCTATTCCTCATGTCTTCCTCACGCTCCCAAGTTGCTTCTGCTTTCGAGTATTTACCCCATAGGACTTTCACCAAATGAATCGTCCTGCTTCTCAGCTGTCTCAACTCTCTAGTCATAATTTCCACTGGTTCTTCAGCATAAGTCAAATCTTCTCTCAACTCAATCTAAAAGTAATAGTCGCATTCCTTCCAATCACTGCCCCTTTTTTTTTTAAACATGTGCCCCAACTTACAAACCAACTATCCCACCACAAAAAGAAAAGGCTCCACCTAGGGTCTTGCATAGACAACAGCTGTAAAGAGCTTTTAGCAATTTACGCAAAATCCACCATCTTAAGTTTCCCATTATTGAAAAGAGGATTTGCAGGTCCCTCAAATATCTGCTTTACCTCTAATCAGTTCGACAATTATTATCTCTTCCAATAATGCATAGATACTGTGAAAGTATCTTGTCATGAAGAATTATTGGTATCTCTCTCTATAAAGAGATACACGAGTTCTTAAGGAATTACTCAAAAAACTTCTTCAATGGCATCCTCATCTGCCAATCCTAACCCCTATTCAAGATCTGTCAGAGCTAAGGTGATATACCAAAAGTTTTGTAAATGGCCAGTCATTGATCGAGCAGTTATAGATTCTAAATATGTCAGAGACCTATGGAGAGATATCTACGATTGTCTCAATGAAGCTCCATCAGCTCTTTTGCCTAAAGAGATTGCAATGGATATCGTAGCAAGAGTTCCCACAAACTTCTTGAGATGGTGTTACATTCTTAGAACCATTTGGAATGGAAAAACAGATGGTTTAATCCAATACGAAAATAATTCAGCGATTGTTCATTGTGGATATCACAGATTCCACTCCACAGTTTTCATCAACAGTCACGATTTCTTCAATCATTGCCAGTGGAGTCTCGGCACCTTGTTCGAACTCGGTTTCCTAAATGGATTTATTCTTGGACCAAGTCCAATCCATCCCAACTATCCTGGTATCTCAGAAGATAGCCTTGGTGAGCTTCCTCCATTCATCAGTAATATTTTGTATCGATGGTATAAACGCCACAAAAGTATTACTGTCTGGATCGAAACCATTACCCCAGAATGGTCGAATGACTATTCGCTCGTCTACCACCCAATTCATCTTATAAGAATCATACCATCACGTCAACTCACTAATTGGAGACTCACTTGTTGGCCATCTAGACCAAACTTAGAGTTTACTATGGATACGATGATATTTTCCCAGAAGAGATTACTTTTCGTCAATCCTGTGATCTTAGAGCTCTCTCTGCAGACTCAGTCCGTCGAAGCCTAGAAAGCAATACCAATGATAAAGACTGGCAAATCTTCACTACTATCGAAGAATCACATAGAAGTATCGTTCAGGGCTACAACAAAATCAAGTTTCCTGACAGTCTCGAAATTCAAATCATCGACGGCCTCATTCCAATGTCTCTACGCGCGAAACGTCAATGGGAAGATTATCAATTCGAAGATGATCCTGTCCTCGCAACACAACCCAGTTGTTATATTCCATAATGTAATCATAAATATTGATTAATCAAATACGATTATCAATAAGGTCTTCTTTCTCATTTCTTAAACGCCAAAGTTCTAATGCCTTCGTCCTACTAATTCACAACGATATCATATTTATGACAGAAGGTACATGTTACGTACAACCATAGAAATCACGTCGGATTCAACTATAGGATTAACGATAGGGCAACTATCGAAACTACTGGAAGATGATGAACTGGAGTACCATCTCCGAAAATCGTGGCTAGCGAATCTCTTACAACGGAATCAGGGTTCCCTTCAAAAGGTTTCCCCATCATAAGAATTAACCTCCTCATCAACTGGAGGTGCCCTAGAAGGTTTGCCAACATTGCTATCTACAAGTACGAACTCGACCTAAACATAAACTCTGAGACGCGGAGGCATCTAAAAACACATGAAAGATGTCAACCGCTAAAAGACATAGAATAACTAATCAAGAAAATGAAGTGTCTACAGAATCTATGAACCCTGGGCTCTGATACCATTAATTGTCACACCCGTCCCCTTAGGTAGAGTAGGGGTGAGACGGAGACTAGAAACTGGCAGAGTTTCCCCTGTAATATGGACTAATCCTCCAAATACAAGGAAAAATCTAAACTGAAAATATCTTATCATCATAAAACTAGGATCTCCATGATCCAACTCAACATAATATCCATAAAGGAAACACAATAACCTCAGTAACAAATAAAGGCTCAATGCCTATAACCACATAACAAAATCTTCCAAGAAATACATATCTAGAAATACAGTCTCAAAACATAATAAAGACACTCTACTGTTGGCACAACCTTTTCTCTACTGGCAGGAATGATGACGAAACAGCAGATGAAAGAACGATCTACTAATCTGCTAAACCTGAAATGTTAAGGAGTGGGGGGTAAGCTCACGCTTAGTGCAATGGATCACAGCTCAGTGCCGTGGATAATCAAGTAACAAGGTGGATCGAACAAGTCTTTCATAATATATATAAATCACATAAGCTGTAAATCAATATCTCAAACATTTACTTGAAATCATAAATCTCATTTCTCATAAACTCATTTCTCATAAAACTCAAATCATAAATCTCATTTCTCATAAACTCATTTCTCATAAAACTCAAACTGCTCAAAAATACTATGTAAAGATAAATCTGTTTATTCATCTATATGCACAACCTCATGACAAATACGGCAAAGCTGGCAACATGGGGCTTCCCCACGGCAAAACTGGCATCCGGAGCAAACTGGCAACGTGAGACCTTATCTCACGGCAATAACTGGCAACATGAGACCTTATCTCATGGCAATAATCTGGCACATATAAGTACACGGGGTGCATCCTAACATAAAAATCATTTCCAAAATCCATGCTCATATATCTCAAATCATGCAAGTTTCTCATATATCACAAATCATGCTTTCAACATAATCAATATTCGATCCATACCTTATAGCAAAATATATAAACTTTCTGAAAACAAACTCATTTAATGCATTACCTTAAAATTCATTTAAGAAAACATACATACTATATACTTTTGAAAACATCAATGTTACAGGTTTATCCACGCACCTGGTGAGCTGACTACTGAGAAAGAAACTATGCAGCAGGACCGTCCCTGCTTACAGTATCACGATCACCTAACAGACAAAAGAATTTACTATAAGGAACATAATCCTAACTAGAATAGATGAAAGAATATGCGAGAAACGTGATTCGGTCGTTCTCGCAATCCTAACGAAAATTAAGATTCGGAGGTCCAAAACTACTCGGAATGGTCTGAAATTCGCGGAGGAGACTCGGGAAGTCGGCGCGAAGATTCTGCTGGCGCGTGGGTTCCACGCGCCACCTCTCCCGTCCGCGCGTGGGCCTCACGCGCCGCCACAAGAGTGGCGCGTGAGCGCCACGCTCCGGCCAAAAACCAGATTTTCTGGTGGCCGTGAATTCCTCTCCTCATTTCGGTTCTAATGGCGCTGACGGTTCGTCGATCGGAGTTCCGGATCAACGGGAAATCGAGAAAAACCATGAAAAGTTTCTTACCGAGATTTCTCCGAAAATTGGAAGTTTCCCGAGATGAAACCACCACCAAAATGATCATCTCGACGAGATCTACACTTTTCCTTAAGGGCTCGGTCGGAAATTGAGGACGGATCAAGACTGAAACTTCTCTTCTCTCTTTTTCTTTCTTTTTCTCTCGTACGCCTGCTCTCTCTTCTTTTCTTCTCTTTCTTATCTCTTTTTTTTGTAAGGCTGCTGATAAAAATAATAAATATATATATAATTCCAAAAATTACCAATATGCCCCCACTAATAAGGGTACTTCGGAAATCACCACTTTCAAAGCTCTTCTGATGCGATTCTCGAAATGTGTTCAACACGAAAGTTGTTCGTCTTGGAAAAATGAGTCTGATGGTTCAAGAACCAACTCGATCGGAGTTCGTTTGCTAAATTCATGCCCAAAACTGTAAACTATACGCATATAATAAAAAAAATCACGTAACTGATTCTTGGTCCCACGCGTTTTCCAACGCGACGAATATTCATTTCATAATATTCTGATCCATATTCCACCACTTAAGCACTTATTCTTCATTATCATTCTATTCCAAGACTATATCGACAGTCTGAGAATCTCCTAGAACAGTCCCGAAAATCTGGGATGTTACACGGGCTTCCGCTCTCTCTCAGGATTTCGCTCCCTCTCGGGCTTCAGCTTTCTTTTCGGGATTTCGCTCCCTCTCCGGCTTCGGCATCCTCTTGGGCTTCGGCTCCCCTTCGGGCTTCGTAGGTTAAAGCTCTCCGGCTTCGGCTCTCTTTCGGGATTTCGCTCCCTCTCCGGCTTCGGCTCTCTTTCGGGATTTCGCTCCCTCTCAGGCTTCGACACTCTTAGGCTTCAGCTCTCTTTCGGGATTTCGCTCACTTTCCGGCTTCTGCACCCTTTTAGGCTTCGGCTCCCCCTTCGGGCTTCGTAGGTTAAAGCTCTCCGGCTTCGGCATCCTCTTGGGCTTCGGCTCCCCCTTCGGGCTTCGTAGGTTAAAGCTCTTCGGCTTCGACATCCTTTTGGGCTTCGGTTCCCCCCTTCGGGCTTCATAGGTTAAAGCTCATCATTTATATCAAGGTTTCCAGCCTCTAAGTTTCCAGATTTTCAGTTTCAGAACTCCACTCTCTGATTTCAAGATGCAACCTCAAGCTTGTTCCTTCGTCACCAGCTTGAGTTTGAGGGGGGTGTTAAGGAATATGAAATCAATAACCAAAATAGATTTCCTAATACCATTAGGATTCATGGTTTTATTATATTTCCCTATTAGATAAAGATTTCCTATATTCATTATTATTGTTCATAACTATATGATTCATTTTTCTATTTTGGTTTTCTATATAGATTATATAAAGGCCCATACCATTGTAAACTCAGATAAAGTGAATTCAAGATTTTCTTTCATTATCTAACAGTTATCAATCTCCATCTAAGCAAGCACTCAGTAGTGCTAACTCATATTAGTTATTATTATCATTTTAAATCTTTAAGAGTTATCAAGCTCCGTCTAAAAAAGCACTCAATTGCTTTTCTCTATAATAATTGAAACTTTCATGATTGTCATCAACTTATAGTTTTCTGCCAAAAAAAAAAAAAGAAAAAGAAAACGAAAAGCAATATCATTCCTCATTTTGATTTGTATTTTGGGCAAACAATTATAATCCTAATATGAAGTTAAAGAAAAGAAGGATTTATTCAAACCTCAGTTGAAGCAGAGGAAAACCAAGACAACAAACAGACTCAAAGAAACCATCCAGAACTGAGAATACCTTTCAAGTGACTAGGCAGATTGTATTATGGAGCAGAAACAAAGAGCTAGTTAAGGACGCAGTTTCTAAATTCCTCGTTTTAAAATAGTCTTTGGGAGTGACAGGTAACGTTGTAGAGCAGGAGTGAAGGGGTAAGCCCTACCGTTGAAGATGCAAGATCAAACTCTATGAAGCGGTCCTCCAGCTGATACCCTCCTATAACTATTGAAGTTGTTGGCTTTGAACCTCCATCAACGAATCCTAAGCACATTACATTTTTCTTGACTCTCACCATTGAGTTGGCACCATATATTCTCCAATATGTACTAGTGCTATTACCATTTCCCTCTAGCTCAAGATCTACAATTGGCACAGCCGGTCCTGTCTTGATGCTAGCAACATTTTTAGAGCTGAAACATGCACCAAATGGTGCAACCGGCTCCACCCTGATCATCCTCTTAGCTAACGCCCTTTTTACAAAATCTTTAATTAAAGCATTATAAATAGTAGAATGTAAAACAGTATAAGGAGTTACCGTACTAATTTTCGTCTGTTTTAGTAATGATGTACTATTGAAGAAAACAACTTTTCCATCTACCTTGATGGACTTCACATTAATGAAATACTCATCAGAACGAGCCGTGCTTATAATGAGTGGTGTTTTGATAAGCGATTTGGAAAAGTCTTTGGCAACAGTATATATATAATACGGGCCACTGCCGATGAAAATATCCCCACGTTCTGACGTTGAAGAGGGTAAGCAAAAAGCAAACTTACGTGGAATCTTGAATGCAGAAGAGAGATGTGTCGACAATGTAATTTGGGAGGTTCTTCCAAAGCCTATCATTCCTCTGGTACCACTCGCAAGGCCATGTAATAGATTTGAATCTCCACATACGAGAGGTAGGTGAGGCACATCAACATCAAACACGTATAATAAACCATCCGTTGCATATTCCGACGATGTATCTTCGCCAACCGCTCCAATTGCATGTGCCCTTGTAAATGGATTGTACGGAGTTTGAGCGCAACTGCATTTTCTCCGAGGGTGGGGATCTGTAAATGTGTAATTTTTGCAGTTACTGCTGCCCTTTGCAACTTTACATTTAGAGGAGCCACATCGCACTGGACGATATGTGGATGAGTTGTAGCTTTTACAATCGAACCATATGAACTCACCACCAAGATCAATGACCAAATTCATATAGATTACAGGCCTTCCGACATCAAATTTAGTGTAGTATTGGAGAGTGGTACTGTCTTTTATAATAGGGAGTATGAAGGCGCGGGGTTCAAAATTTGGTTGTGCATTGGACCCCCATATAAGGGCAAGCGCAATGGAGGAGGAGAAGAAGAGATGCATGGAATAATAAGTAGCCATTAATTTGAAACTAGGTCAATTTACTGAAAGAGTTCACGGCAGCCCTTTCCTTTTATATTAGCTAGCTGTGTTTTGTTTATTATTTTTATGGTCATAGTTGGTTGACTGCTATTGGGACAATAGATAAATCGTTAAGCTGAGATTGAGGACGATTTTTTATCTTCAATGTCTATTTTTTTTTATCTAAAAATTTAAATCATGTTTAAAATTCGAAATTTCTAATAGGTGATTTAAAACGCTTAATGGGTCAGTGGTTAGATTAATTGAACCGTTCCGAAAAAATCGATAAAACCAACATACGTCATAAATAATTTTATTTAATTAAAAATATTAAATTTTAATTTTTGGTTTTAATTTTTTTTTTAAAAACGAATCGCTAGTTTCGACCAATTTTTTTACTATTCAATTTTTATCGATTAACCATACTTATGGCCGGTTCCCGGTTCCCAATTCCACCTGACGGTTCGGTCTGGTTTTCAAAATAATGATCAAAACGTAATGGAAATCAGGCATGCACAAAGTTTGGATACAGTTGAAAACTATAAACGAACCTTAAGATTTGCGGTTCAACCTACCGTACCTTTAATTAGACCGAATCGTACGGTTCGGTCCGGTTAAAGGTTGAATATTATTTTTTTATAAAATAAAATAATTTAAAGTGTTATAAAATAATAAAAAATTAAAGATTTATTAAACTATACATAATTACATTGATGATTGATGGAAAAATATAAAACCATACATATTACATTGATAATTACCAAACCATAAATAATTACTAAATCATACTAACGGTTGAACTTGTAATCGTTCAATCGTACCAGTAACGGTTTCAATCGAACCAACCATCCAAACCGACTGTTGGACCCGTCCGGTTCGGTTATAATTTACAATTATGATTTTACTTAACGGTTCGGTTAGGGTTTGAAACCGTAACCTTGTGCATGCCTAGATCGTAATTTCGTTTATTTTAAAATATAAATTATTGTCTTTTATGTTAGAATTTTAATAGTTAAGAATAAACACGGATTAATTAGATTATTAATTATGAGATGCCTATAAATATGAAGCTTTTTTATAATACAAGGAGTTAACTTTATAATAATATTTATTTAAAATTTTATTAACTATACTTTTAAATAAAAAAAAATAGAGCTTTTCTAAAATATACAGTCATGAAGGACCTTCAAATTCGCTTTAACTATTAACCCTTCTGATCGATTCACTGCACATTGCGAGTTGTCCGTTGAGTCTCTTTTGATGAGCTAGACCGTCAGATTTCATTATTGCCTAGTCAGCGTTGACCTTTGAGATTTGATCCCCGTGTGAAAGAGTCAAGGTCATATTTGGACTTATCACAATGGCAATTCACATGTGAAAGATGAAGCAGCAATTAATTAATAGCACGCTTGTTGGGACCTACATTAATTTCTCCTCACATTGATTATTCTTACTAATTAATTTGGAGATGTACAATGAGCACGTGCTACATTTATGTCCTCCTGTCATTTTTATAAGAGTGAATGATTCTTTGACAACTCCGACAGATGGATTTAGATCTTCGAGGCAGCTGAATGCTTAGAAATATTCAATTCTCAATAATAAATTAATAATACTCCATGAGATGAGATGCGCAATATTATTTTATGTTCTTACAACTCATATGTTATCATGCAATTCATGTGTCCAATTTTAAATGTATATCTCAATTAATATTAAAATTCGACTAAAAATCATCCTCAATCTCAGGCTAATTTTTATTGAGGATTTTCTACTACACTAAATTTGATGTCGGTCAATATTGATCTTGGTGGTGAGTTCGTATGGGTTCGATTGTAAGGGCTACAACTCATCCACATATCGTCCCGTGGGATCAGTGGCTCCTCTAAATGTAAAATTGCAAGAGGAAGCAGTAACTGCAAATATTGCACATTTACAGATCCTCACCTTCGGAGAAAATGCACTAGCTCTCAAACTCCGTACAATCCATTTATAAGGGCACATGCTATTATTATACTTGTTTGATGTAGATGTGCTTCACCTACCTCTCGTATGTGGAGATTCAAATCTATTACACCGCCTTGCGAGTAGTGGTACCAGAGGAATGATAGGTTTTGGACTAACCTCTCGTCCACACATCTCTCTTTGGCATTCAAGATTCCACGTAAGTTTGCTTTTTGCTTACCCTCTTTAACGTCAGAACGTGGGGATATTTTCATCGGCAGTGGCCCGTATTATATATATTGTTCCCAAAGATTTGTCCAAGTCGCTTATCAAAACACCACTCATTATAAGCACGGCTCGTTCTGATTAATATTTCATTAATGTAAAATCCATCAAGATATATGGCAAAGTTGTTTCCTTCAATAGTACATATACCGTAACTCCTTATACTGTTTTACATTCTATTATTTATAACGCTTTGATTAAAGACTTTGTAAAAAGAGCGTCAGTTAAGAGGATGATCAAGGTGGAGCCGGTGGCACCATTTGGTGCATGTCTCAGCTCTAAAAATGTTGCTAGCATCAAGACAGGACCGACTGTGCCAATTATAGATCTTGAGCTAGAGGGAAATGGTAATAGCACTAGTACATATTGGAGAATATATGGTGCCAACTCAATGGTGAGAGTCAAGAAAAATGTAACGTGCTTAGGATTCGTTGATGGAGGTTCAAAGCCAACAACTTCAATAGTTAAATTTATAAACACTTATCTCTAAATTGCTCGCTACTCTCTCACTGTAGAGATAGAGTTAAATTTGATTAAGTGGATTGTGTTAAGTGCTTGATTCTCGGGAAAATGAGAAAAGGAAATGTCTGAAGGTTGAAGAATAATCTGGAATCACTTATTATTAGTCACCAATGCTCAATATACAATTGTGAATCCAATCAACTTTATTTGGCTGAGTTCGAAAAGTGGCGGGAAAGTTTTTGTTATATTCTATTTCAGTTTGTTACAATGCTCAATATACTATTGGTCCACGTGTAACACAAGAAGAGTGATCCTCTGCTTTAGCTCTACAACACCAACTGCAAAATCCTCAACGAGAAAAGCTTAGCCGCATATTTTACTCACTGGAACAAAATTGACTAAAAGCTATTATTTCGCCACTAAAACTATTAGTGGCGAAAATATAATTCGCCACTAAAAATATATTTTTTCACCACTGAAAGTCATTTTTAGTGGTGAATTAATTTCGGCACTAAAAATAAGACCTTTAGTGGCGAAATTTAATACCTGGCGAAAATTTTTTCCCCATTAGAAGTGCTATTTTTTTTAAAAAATAATGTAATAAAATAAATAATTCCTAAATTTTTAATATACCATATGATATTTTATATTATAATGTTTTACAATACATAAATTTTGATATATTAATTTAATGATCATATATATTAATATATGCAATAAAATATTTGTATTTACAAGTAAAAATATATGTACTGTTATAATATCAAAATAGACAAATGATCAACAAATTACAATTCAAAAATCAAAAATTATTATTGATTCCGTCTTAGTTCTAAGTTTACATTTTATATCCAAATTATAAAATTGATGAGTCTCTTCAATAGTTTGTGATGGCACGAACCGACAGTTGTTGCTCTGCACAAGCTGCAACATCAACACCACACCAGATTTAAAAATCACATGAAAATTTGACAAAACTCTACATATACCAAGAATATCAAGGTTCTATAGTCACATAAGCATTAAAAAAAGAAATGACCTCTGTTGTTCACAATCTCTACCCACAGTCCACCAGCACCAGCATGATTGATCTCCTGTGAAAAAATGAAAAACAAAATACTAATAAATTCCACAAGCAACTGAAAACCAGCAGAATTGAACAGTATAATTAGAGTTACAAACCTCGAAGAATATTCCAAATAGTGTTTCAGGTATTGACCGACCTTGAGAGGCATCTACCAACAGACTCGCAGTCTGGTTGGCCTCAACTTCAGCGGCAAAACATTGATAGACAGAAAAAGCTCCAATGAAGAAGAAAACATTGATAGACAGAAACTGCAAGATTAACACCAGATTGAATTAAATGCATCAACACATGGTTATTGTGATGACCAAACCTTCTATGAACAAGAGTGTATTCATCAGTTGTAAAAACATTACATTGACTGGCAGTGGTATGAAAATAAGTTTTGATAGGCATATCACTGTTATTTGTAGAATTGAAATGCACAAAAGATGGCATTGACAAAGGTTTACTTGGAATCATAGAAGAATAGTTGGCATAAGGAAATGCAGAAGAACTTCCCCCCTCAGTTTGTCCTTCACAAAACAAATATTGCCATGAAACTCAATAAATAAGTGATTGTCATTTGTCAGTTGTAAGTTTGGATACTCTTAATAAATTCTTGGTGATGGAAAGAACAATAAGTATAACTTTGAGAGCAATTTTGGTTTGAGTGTGTGATTTAGTGACAGAATATTTAAAGCACAGGTATGATTCACCAATATGAGTTACAGGCTAACCTTCTATATTTTCAATAATAACCTGATCAGTACCTTTGAACTGCTCCCTTAAAGTCATATTAGCCATGTGTTTGTCAAAGTTGCACCACTGTCTGAATACCAACCTTCATCAACAGGCCCTTCATACCAAAATCCAATTAACAATAAAGACCGAAATGCACTGCAAAATTACCAACAACATTTCACTTTCATACCAAAATCCAATTATTTGTCTAATTACCATGCGCCTCTCTTCGATCAAGCATGTGCCTCATCTCAAACCTTACCTTACGCCGTAAACAACTATGAGTAAAGGTAACAGCCATTTTATTCTCATATAAGGTAAAGGACAGGGCAGTTTTTTTTCTTGTACATCTTAACCTTACAGTGACTCTACAAATCAAGAATGGATAGAAATTTACCTGGAAACTCCGAGGCTGTTGAGCCTCTTCATCAGCCATTTGACGCTCATATTACCAGTTCACTGAGTAAGAACCCATGCCGAATTCGAAACTTTCACTCATATTTATTCAACAATTAAGAAAATGAAAAAAGAATTCAACTAATAGACAATAGCACGTACTGTGCTTGAAGCGTTCGTTAAATTCGGCATCCTTCTTGTCTTTATTATCCTTCAGTATCTACACAAATGAAATTAAGAAAAAATGTTCCAGCATTATACATCTAAATAGCATTCTCCTATTTAAATTCATTGAGATGATAATACCACGCATGTTATGAGCAACCACACGGAACTCAAAACTCCACAACAATTAACAATATCTTAAACAGTATAAAATTTACAAATACGCAACAATATGAGAAGCGCATTAGCATTAACTATGAACAAACCTCATAGAGAGGCCTATCTCTCTGAGCAGTACCGTCATCAACTCGTTCGCCCCTTGTTTTTTTAGCTTCATCCAGCTGTCAAAATAAATTCAACAACCGCATCGTTAAAAATGGAAAAAAAAAAAAAAAAAAAAAAAAAAAAACCCTAATAATTAGGGTTTACAGAAACTATTTAATTTATATGAAATTGCACTACCTGTTCCTCTGATATGAAATTCATCAACCTTATCGGACGCGATGATTCCTCCGCCATCTTCGGAATTAGCCAATTCAATTCAGTAGCTTTGAAATTTGTTGGATTTAGAACGAAATGACGTAATCGACTATCGATAGCTTGTTACTCAGTACTGTACCCAACAGTGTTTAATTGGGTCTAGGGATATGGTTCTTGATTGCTGTCTCCTAATTTAAAATACCCAATCCAATTGTGAAATAACACAATTGGATTTTTGATGATGAAGAAGTGGTTAGGTTTATGTCCAAAAATGGGTCTGTAAACAAAAAAAAAAATAATAATGTTTTGGTAGAGATGAAAGCGGGAAAAATTGGCAGGAGCGCCAAAAAAAAATTTAATTTGTGGAGATTTTTTCATCAATTTTTTTTTTTTTTTTTTTTTTTTTTTGAGTGAAAAGTTACTTTTAGACTTTTAGTGGCGACTAAAAATATATTTATATTTTTAGTGGCGAAATTTATTTCCCACTAAATTTTCGTCACTAAAAGCCCATTTTCGTGTAGTGACTATTAAAAATTGTTGTTTTATAACTGTTCGATTGACAGTCATTACATTAAACTTGAAAAGGCCCTCAGTGAGGTATTATTTTCCTACGTAAATATCATTTTTAGACAGTATAAACTTGTCAGAAACAAATACAAGCTTAAAGTCATTCTTGCTAAGGAGATAGTCTGAAACCAAGTTCTTCATAATATCAGAAACATGCAAAACATTCTTCAATGCAAGCTCATTTACGGATGTCATCTTCAGTTAGCTGACAGGTTCATATCTGAGATCTCATCAGTTAACTGCTCATCTTCAGTGACATGGGCCTCATTTTTCTTTTTCTTGCCTTTGTCCTGAGACTTCTTGTTTCTGCAGTCATTTGCCATGAGATCGTTTTTTCCACAGACGTAGCACTTCCCCTTGAACTTATTGTTCGCTTAGGAAGAATTAGTTTCACTGTTCTTTATCTTTTTGCTACCATTTCCACCATCGACGACGTTGCCCTTAGACTTCATAGTCTTGTAGCTGGCCTTCTCGGACTTCATGTTGTCCTCTTCAATCCTCAATCGAGCTCCAAGGTCTTCAAGACTCATCTGTTTCTTTTATGTTTCAGATAACTCCTTAAGTCATTCCATGATGGAGACAACTTTTCAATGATTGTGACAACTTTAAACGTCTCGCAGAGTTTCATCCTCTCATCCAATAATTCATGAATGATTAACTGAAGTTCACCCAACTGAGACATCATCGTCATTGAATCTACCATCTTGTAGTCTATGAACCTACCCACAATAAATTTCTTTTGTCTGACATTCTCGGTTTTGTACTTATTCTCGAGAGATTCTCAGATAATCTTCGCAAAAGTCATACATTGGTACACATTGTACAATGTATTGTCAAGTCCTCCTAAGAGGTAATTATTGCACAAGAAGTCGTCTGACGACCATGTCTCTTCTCGCAGTTGCTTGGTTGTTTCTATTTCTCCCTCCACATGACCCGGATGATCTTTGAGGTACTTAGCAAACTGCAGTGTTGTCATATAGAACAACATTTTGCTATTTCATTGTTTAAAGTTTGCTCCACCAAATTTCTTCGGTTTTTCTCCGTAAGTGACCGGTACCGTGATATTTCCGCTAGCCATGTGTAACTGGAAAAACCAACAGTAATCAATAAGTCTACAAAAGAAAAATTGCACAACGATCAAACATATGATATTGTTTAAGTGATATACCAAGAATCCACTCGTTGTTATATTGGACAGTAGTACCAAATAACACAAGTCCTTAATTTACGACTAATGTTTTTTATAATAAATGAATAAAGGAATATTCTTAGAGGAAGAGATGGGTCCGGAGTAACCACTTAAATCCATACCCACTTAGGCTCTTATCGCTTTTTTGACAGAAAATCCTTTAAACATTTTTTCAAAAGAATATCTTAGACATTCAAACTTAATATTACACTTCAATTCACAATACAATAATAAATATGTGTAGGTTTG
Source organism: Zanthoxylum bungeanum (assembly GCA_019454045.1). Taxonomy (NCBI): domain Eukaryota; kingdom Viridiplantae; phylum Streptophyta; class Magnoliopsida; order Sapindales; family Rutaceae; genus Zanthoxylum; species Zanthoxylum bungeanum. The sequence continues at coordinate 145,924 of SKCR01047279.1, forward strand.
TATGTGTATATGTGTATAAATCAATCAAGCTTGAACGTAATTACTTGTGTAAGATTATACTTTTAATTCTCAATCAAGTACGCAACACACGATTAATTTTCAATTTATCATTATGTGTATGCTTGTGATAATTGTACACCTTAATATTAACTTAAACCTATACTTCCAAGTTTATAAAAATACAGTATATGATTTTACTAAGTTAACATTATGTCATACATGGTCATATAAATTATTTGTGAATTTCAAATAATTCCAGGATTAATTTCGTTGGTGTACGTTCGTTAATTCGTTCGAATGAAACTTTCCAGTGAGTTCACGTTCGTGTAACGTTTGTTAACGCATTCGAACTAAGTGTTCCAAAGAGTTCACGTTCGAGTTGTGTTTGAACGTTCTTTGGCAAAAGATTGGCGTTCGAGTTACGTTTGAATATGCGTTCGAATGAGACTACGAAAACCAGAATTTTTTACCTACACGTTCGTCAGTTGTTCGAACGCCATTGTGTATTTTTCATGCACATAATATATTTTCCTGAAAAATGACTATTAACACATGCAAAATTTCATTTAACAACACATATAAAGTAATAAGTTCTTAAGATTGTTAGTAAATTAGTGTCATCAAACGAAATTTCACATGCGAATTTATCTAAATCATTCCAAAACAGAACACAACAATGGAATCAATTGTTCATTATCATGCCAAATTGAAATAAATGTAGAAAAATGGTGATTAAACTGAAGTCCAAGTCGAGTTACTTATGTCCTTAAGAACTTATTAGCCCCGCCTCGGTGCTCTATAGATTGTTTTGTGTCTAACATTCTCTCAGGATTACTTGAATACTTCTTGAAAAATGGGCACTCCTTTCATAAGATCTTGAACAAGGAATATGAATGAAACTTTCTTTTACACAATGACTCTAGACCATGAAAGACTTCTCTTATTTTCTGGATGTCCTAAGAATGAACCCAAATCTCCTATATATAGGCATGTAATGGTGCATTTGAGGGCCCCATTTGATTTGGGGTGTAATCCTCCTAATGGTTATACCTCTTCCCTTATGCTCTTTGGAGCCTATAAACTCATCCTTTCAATTTAGAGGACATGTCTCTATATGTTTTTGCATTTCTCATAAGACACTACTTAAGGGACATGACCCTCCTACACTCATACTATATATTTAGAGAATTTACAACAGTTAACACCCCAAAAGAAGCAAGTAAATGAAGTTTACTACCTTTTAAAATTGAAAAATCAAGAACCCCAAATTTCCTTCAAGATTTGACCATGGTAGAAAAGTTGATGCCTTGATTTTTCTTGCTCTCTCTTCACAAATGGAATATCACACTATACTAGGGAGCTAGAGGAATGAAAATGGTGGGTGAAAATTCGATCAACGGGGGCTGTGGATTCTGCTTGAAGTTGTCGTGGAAGTGGATATGGAAGGGAGTGTATCGTGGCATACAGGGAGAGAAGTTAAAGGTGTGTTTACTTAAGGGTAATGAAAATTGAGGAATGAGAATCATTTCAAATGAGATTGTTTACTTCATAAAATTGAATAAAAATGAGAATGAAAATGAGAGTGGGGCCCATAAATTTGGGAATGGGAAATGAGAATCTCATTCCCACCACCCCGTGGGAATGAGATTCTCATTTCCATTATTGATGTAAAATTACAATATTATCTATATGATAATTAATTAATATTAATTTATAAATAATAAATAAAATATATTAATAATTAATCAATAATTAATAAAAAATAATATTTATCATTTTAATAATTATTAATTTAATAAAATAATATATTAATATTTAGTAATTTAATACATTAATAATTAATTAAAAAATAATACTTAATTAATACTTAATTTATAAATAATAAATAAAATTAATAATAATTAATAATAAAATAATATTTAACATTTTAATAAAATAATAATTTGATAAAAGAATAATTTAATATTTAGTAATTCAATACATTGATAACTAATTAATACTTAAATAATAAATAATAAATAAAAACTATTAATCAATAATTAATAATAAAATAATATTTAATATTTAATATTTTAATAAAAGAATAAGTTAACATTGAGTAATTTAATATATCAAAAATTAATAATATTAATAAATAATAAATTAATATTAATTATAAATAATAAATAAAATATATTAATAATTAATCAATAATTAATAAAAAATAATATTTATCATTTTAATAATTATTAATTTAATAAAATAATATTTAATATTTAATATTTAATATTTAATATTTTAATAAAAGAATAAGTTAACATTGAGTAATTTAATATATCAAAAATTAATAATAATTAATAAATAATAAATAATAAATAAAATAATATTTAACATTTTAATAAATAATAATTTGATAAAAGAATAATTTAATATTTAGTAATTCAATACATTGATAACTAATTAATACTTAAATAATAAATAATAAATAAAAACTATTAATCAATAATAATAATAAAATAATATTTAATATTTAATATTTTAATAAAAGAATAAGTTAACATTGAGTAATTTAATATATCAAAAATTAATAATAATTAATAAATAATAAATTAATATATAATTATAACTAAGAGTATTTTTGTAACTTTTTAACAATTTATTCCGATTATTGAAAAAGTAAACACATCAATGGTAATACTGCTTCATTCCGATTCTGATTCCTACTGTTAAGTAAACAACTTATTCCGATTCCAATTTACAATTCTCATTCTAGCTCATTCTGATTCCATTTCATTTCGATTTCATCTCATTCCGATTACGAGTACGTAAACGCACCATAAGTGTTTATTTAGTCAAGGGGGTTGTGAACTCTTGTTAAAATATCAATTTTCCATTTAGTTTTTTTTTTACTATTAAAAATAAAATTATTTACAAAATTTAATGTATAGTTCAAGGGTAGTATAGTAATTTTATCTTTGAAAATAAACATTTGAACTCAAAGATTGCGGGTTTGAATTCATTTGAAATTGTTATTTTGTTATTGTTGATAAATTTATGAAATATTTCTATCATAAACAAAATGATGTTCTTTGATTTATGACAGATATATGTAAAAAATAAATACGACATAAGTTTTATGATATATTTATGTCATAAAATAAAACGACTTAATTTTAATTTATGACAGTTTTCTGTCATATTATTTTACAATAAATTATTATAAAAATAAAAAATATAAAACATGATATATATATTTATCATATTCTTTATGATATATTTTTTATGTCACAAATATATCATAATTTTATGACACAAAATTATCACATATTTCGTGACATTCTTTTCTTTCATAAAAAAGTGTCATATATTAATAATTTTTTAATAGTGTATCTTAACAGAAAGTAGGAAGCAATTTCGGATAAATGTAAGTAAGTATACCATTACCATTGTTTTTGCTATATGATAAAAGTTGTTTCCACTTCAGAGATTCTTCGATGCTTCAACAATTTTGTAACTATCTAAAATAAATTATTAACATTCACATAAAGGAATTAGACTATGATATGTGAAATCTTAATTTTTTTTTTGAAATCGTTGGAATTCCCACCATCAAACCACCCATTTCGGGCTTAAGCGGAGCATGTAAAATCTCCGGCTGTCCGAGGCTCTTACAAAAAATGCACTCCCTGAATTCGAACCAAATACCTTAATGTGAGATCTTGAGCCATACATCATAAAAAAAACACGTCCATTGGGGACGTTAAATCTTATAATTTCGTATTACTAAATTCATATCCATTTATTTACTTTAAAATTATTTATTTTCATTTACTTTCAGATTACACTATTGAATTATTACTCTAAGTTTATTAATATCATGAATATATTATTGTTAGAGAAGAAAATCGACCTAGGACGAACGAGTCAATGAGGGGCGAAAAGAAAGGACGTGTCAAAGGACGAAAAGCAATTAGAATGACCAAAAGAAAATCATACGAAGAACGACGAAGGGAAAAGAAATCAGGACGATTATCACGCGAACAGACACGTTGCAGTTAACCCCACGATCTAGCATTTATTCTGGCAGCTCCCCACATTCTGGCAGTTATCACACACAACTCAACAGTTGAATACATGATCCAACGGTTACGTGCAAGCATGAAACATGGGAAATGAAGCAATACCGTTCAAACGGTTGACAAGGATCTCCATTATAAAAGGCCCAAGGTTTGGAAGAGGAAAAAAAAAGAAAAATATGAAGACTCATAATGAGCATTTTATTTTAATTTCTTAGCTTTGTAATTCGTAGATTGTAATTTGTATGCTTATGTCCCTTGGAGGCTTATTCACGGAATCAAACACCAATTGCTGGGACTTTGTTTCAGGAGGTTTGAACATTACACGCTCATTGACGAAAAATTATGCAAACGATTTTTGGCGACCATAGTGGGAGACTTGGTGTAGGAAGTGGAGATGCCTCCGGAAAGAAACACTCAGACTGGCTCGAGTACAGAGGAATGGGGACTGGAGCAAACCAACCAGCCCCACGTTCTAGCTGTAGTAGGCCATTTCGAGGGTCTAGCAGAAGGAAGCCGATATGACACTATGCGAGAATTCAGCCCTAACGCGGTTCGCATTTTGTTCGGTGAGTTCACCCAGGATGTTGTCGAACATGTTAGGCTTCAAAATGCGCACATCATAGATAAGTTCACTTCGGCTAGTAACTCACATTACGAAAATATGGCCAAACACTTGAGCTCATTGAATGAGTTGATGGCCAAATGTGTGAACGGGGGAACATCCCCACCATGGAATACACCTCCTCATGCACCAAGCAGTCAGGAGGCTGATCCAAACAATGATCCTCTACAATGGGTTACTACCCCTACGATACCCAGAGGGGAAATAAGTCCTGGAGGCAATGGCCTACACTTAGGGCCAAATATAGTACAACATGAAGTAGTGTTGCCCCAAGGTTCACAAGGGCAAGATCACGACTATGTCTCATTTGTGAGAGGACCACAACCGCCACCTGCAGCGATGACATTCAATGGCAATGATATGTTGAGAGAACAGATGACCGAGATTCTTCAGAATATATTCGGTTTGGGGGTGAGGCCGATTCAGCCGAGATATCAAATGCCGTATCCAGATTGGATTGATGTAGCATATCCGTGGCCTAGGAACTACAAAATACCAGAATTTTCTCTATTTACAGGGTCTGGGGAAGTTTCTACAATAGAACACATATGGAGATTTACCATTCAGTGTGGGGAGACGAACGTTTCCATAAGTTGAGATTATTTCACGGCTCGTTGTCAGGAGTAGTTTTTTCCTGGTATGTCAGCCTGCCACCCGATTCGGTGGAAAATTGACACCAAATGGAACAGTTGTTCCATGCACAATTCTATAAGGCCGAATCTGAAGTGGCCTTGGCCGATTTGGAAAATTTGAGGCAGCTGACAGGAGAATGGGCCGAAGCGTTCTTATAAAGGTTCAAAACAGCTCGAGGCCGATGCTACGTGCCTTTGCCAGAAAAAAGAGTTTGTGAGAATCGCTCAAAGTTGTCTTAGTTTCGATCTAAAAAATAAATTTCAAGATCGAGAATTCTGGGACCTCCCCCAACTCACCACTAGTGTGGTGCGATATGAACGGTTATTGAGGGATGAAGAACAAATGAAGAATTCTAGCAAGGGAACCTATTATAGGAATACTAACTATGAAATATGCGAAGTGGACATCGAATCAGCTGACTTATGTTTGGCCGAATTAGTTAAAGGGGAGCCATACGCCTATAAAATGTGGGCTGAACCCCAAGCCAAAGTAGAGAATGAAAAAAAGAGTAGGAATTTCTCTTTTGACATCTCGAAAGTCGATGTCATATTCGATCAATTATATAAAGATAAGCAAATTAGGTTGAGTGACTGCCATAAATTGTCAAGCCCCGAACAAATCGGTGACAAAAAGTACTGTAAGTGGCATTATGTATGGTCTCATTCAACTAACAATTGCCTTGTTTTTCAGAATATTTTGCAGGACGCCATAAAATCTAGACGAATAATGTTCGAGAAAAAAATGGCAGTGGATGACAACCCATTTCCAAAGCCGTTTGAATTGAATATGATCAACTCTGACCTCACCAAAATGAATCTGCCAAAATTCAAGCTGGTTCTAGATGAGGATCAGGACGGTCATCGTCTAAGTGCTCTTGAAAGGATTGAAGCGTCCCAAGAATGGAGGGTTCCGCAAAATTTGTGTGCACGTTGCCAAAACAGTATAGAGTGGATGAAAGAACTATAAGATACATGTGAGAGGCCAGTGAAGAAGGAGCCAGTAGCATGGCAGCCGAGAACCTTCGCACCAAGGTTTTATAGAGAACATTCAAACTTCGTCCAAAATATAAGGACGTTTAGGCCGAAAATTCATCGGCCCAACGTATGGCATTTGTACCGTCGGCCATATTCATGCCATCAGCCAGGGAAAAACTATCCTCATATGGATGAAATGACAATGACACAATTGAGACGACACTAAAGAAATTATGGCCGTATGATGCGCCAACAAGGTGAAGCGAAAGTTACCACTGACCATAGTCTTCCAATCAATACCTATGCGAGGAAAAAGCCGGATGCAAACGAGGATAATGGTGGCAGAGAAGAGATCGATACGAGCTGTAAAGAGCGTACCAAATTCAACTGACAAAAATTAGGGGTGAGTAAAACCGGTTTCGGTTCCAGTTCCGCATGGAACCGGAACCTACCCGGAAAAAATCGGTTCCTAATTAAGTGGAACCGGAACCTACCCAATTAAATAGGGTACCCTATTATTCGATTCCAATTCGGTTCCGGTCCAGTTCCGAATTACCCTAACTTCAGCAGATGCATGCTCTGTCTTTCAAAGATCTCACATTGAAATTCACTGAAGCTTTGAACCTTGGAGCATGATCATGCCCTTCTCTGATGCAAGCATAACTGCATAAGAAGGGAGATTGAAACAACTTTTGTGCTAGTTCCTGTAGTTGATTCTTATACCTATCTGACAACAAAAATATCAAATCATAAGAGTCAATAAGAATATAAGTTTTTATTATAACAGCCCAAGTAAAAAAAAAATGAATTCAAACTACTCATCTACTTCCCCTGACTTCTCTCACTGCTACATTGGCATGAAATTTTGTCTCTCAATACAAAATCATAGTAATGCCTTATAATGTAAAGAACAAAAAGAAGACGGTGAAATGAAAACTGTTAAAATGGAACTGTGGTTTTGGTACCAACAAAATTACTGATTGAGAAGTGAAAGCAGAGAAAAATAAGCAAAGTGAACAGAGAGTTAAGCAAAGAATCTGAAATATGAGTGCAAGTTTAGCAGCAACAACCATTTTTTTGTAGTATGGGACACTACCATGCAAGATTATGAAATCCAATATGTGAAAGAAAGTGAATTTGACAGAAAGCAAAATGTTTGCCATTTTTTTGTAGTACGAACACTACTCATCTTTTATTGCATGATGCCGATATTGATACTGTAATGTTTCTTTCATAGTATCCGGTTCCTTGCTGATTTAAGGCAGCAGTAATGGAGATCAATCAATTAATCTTTATAAAATTGGGTATCGAATCCGGTTCTAAATTCGGTTCTGGTTCCGTTTATTTTGGAACCGGAACCGGACCGGTTAAAAATCGGTTCTATCTATTTGGAACTAGAACCGGACCAGTTACAACCAGTTCCGGTTCTAAACCCGGATTTCCGGTCCGGTTCCAACCGGTTCCGGGACCCGGAACCGGTGCTCACCCCAAACAAAAATGGGATGAGACAGATGACGAAGAACCCCCATTGTTATTCAGTTTGGCAGCATGCCTCTGGTTGTGGCTAATTATTACCATTTGTCCGAAAAGTTCAAATGGGGCAATAATGAGACCTCTGGGGGGAGTGAAGATGTCTATGACGACAACGAGACATAATTCACAACACTCGCGATAACTGACAGAGAGGCCTCGGATGAGAAACTGACCGATATAGAGGAAGAAATAGATATCAGAACCGAAGCACGAAGAATGGGGACAACAAAAAATTGGCTTCTCAGAGAGTTATACGAAGCCGGAAATCCCGCAGTAGGAACATTATGAGAGGACTTGGGGCGATCTCCATACTTCGTGCTATACGGAAGGCCCAAAATAAAATGGGTCGTGACCATAGCAGAAAAACAGAGAATGTTCACCAGTAATGCCTCTCGTGATATGCCGATCACGTTTCCAGCTTTTGGATGGAACGAGGATGAGCCACCTCAAGTAAATACAAGTGGTGATCAAACGATGGAAATAAGAATGTCAGAGAAGGTGGCGTTTCCAAAACCACCACGATAAATGACAAAGCATCTCAGACCACTTTATGTGAAAGCAAAGGCAAACGGAATACCCATCACTAAGGTGTTAATCAACAATGGAGCGGCCATCAACGCCATCCCAGTTAGGATGCTGGGACGATTAGCAAAGTCGGAGGACGATCTCATCCATATGGAAGTGGTGCTTACAAGTTTCAATGGAGGGGCAACGACAGCCAAATGAGTTGTCCCACTAGACTTACAGGTGGGAAGCACTACCAAGACAATAGTATTTTTTGTTATAGACGGGCCAACCACGTATAACATGCTCTTGGGAAGAGATTGGATCCACAGCAGTCGATGCATTCCTTCGTCCCTTCATCAATGTCTAGTTTTTTAGAATCAGAAAGATGAAGTAGAAGTAGTACACGCCGATAATAGGCCATTCGCAGTAGAGACAAATTTGGACGAATATTTCATGTATGAAGGAAATTACGGACCAACTAGAGTACTTAATGAAGCAGGGGATTTGACCATAGTGGCAAAAAATGACGAGCCGTACACCGCATATCTGCTAAATGATTTCTTCGCACAAACAAGACCAACTATAGTGGCCTTCGGAGGGCCAATGCATGGCCATGAAACCAACAATTCGAATGGAGAAGAGCGAACAAAGTAAAGAACAAGCCGCACTTGCGGCCACTAGGGCCAGCTTAATGGCCTATGTTACGGAACAAGAAGTTGAAGCCGATGCTCAGACCGCGATTTCGGCCTTGAGGGATAAATTATCAACTCATCAGATGGAAGATATAATTGGAGAGGCATGCAGAGTGGATTGTTTGATGGAAGGAAGTGACATTACAAGGATGCAAGACGTTTTGGACGAGGTAAACCTGGGAAGTAAGGACGAAAAATGCATCACTTATATCAGCAAGGAGCTAGAGGCCCAAGAAAAACTAAAGTTTTCTCGTCCCTACTAAGGCTAAAGGAAAAGAACGAATTCTTCTGGATCGAAGAACATCAAAAAGCCTTCGAAAACCTGAAGAATTATTTATCACAGTCGCCGGTGATGGTACCCCCTGTGCCAGGGCGGCCAATGAAGCTTTATATATCCGCTGAAGAGCAATCCATAGCTGGAATGATCGCACAGAACGACAATACGGATGTCGAAAGAGCCATTTATTATACCAGTAAACAATTGTTAAAAAATGAATGTAATTATTCTCCAATGGAGAAGTTGTGTTTGGATTTGTATTTCACATGTACTAAATTACGTGCCTACCTTAGGCCGACCACTGTCTATTTAATTATAAAAATCAATATAGTAAAGTACATTTTTTATCATTAAAAAAAAAGGAATTTCATATTGTACCTTAGCCCGACGAAGAATAAGGGGCTCGTCTGAGTCAAAGCTATGGATTGGAGAAGGCTGTTTTCGTTTAACTTGTTTGGTTTTCTTCGGCCCAACTTTCTCAATAGGTTTCTTTGACCCGACCATTTCCGAAGATTTTGAAGAAAATGGAACATTGGAAAAGACTAGAGCAGAAGGCAAAGAGAAAAGTCTCTCACGGCCGGACGGCTAGAAGCGATCGAAAAGAGGATGAGCATATGTGCAAGGAGAAAAAGAAGCACAAGAAAAAAAAGATAGTAAAGAGCGAGCCTCTGACAAACACTGATCGATGTATGAAAGCGAATGGACCTTAAAACGGTCTGATGAAGTGGGCCGGGAATGAAAAAACGGGAGAGGCCATCCTTGAACAAGGCCAAATTGGAAGGCAGTGAAGTTGGGAGAATATACCTCCACTCCAGCTTTGCCATTGGCTCCCGTCAAAATGTCATGAATCAAATCGCGGCTGCATAAAAACTTACGCCATATGCGATCGATCTACTCATCCCCCTCTGATTCGGGAAGCTCATGGACAAAAGAGGGGCTGTCGCCCAATGAGAACGGAAAGAAAGACGAAACTCGAGAAAATGTGTAAAAATATTCAAAAATGGAGCGAGGAATGAGAGAAGTTGGCCCTAGTTGGGTGAATAAGAGACCGGCGCAAGAATATGAGCGAGTGGACTCAATTGAGCCGAAGACTGGAAAATAGGCTCTGAGCCAAAGCTGGACAAGCCACAGAGGGCCGGAAGCAATCGGCGAGGCGCCAGACCGAAGTTGTTTCTGGAGAACGGCCAGACCCCGATAAATAGCGGCCAACAAGAAGGAACATAAATCCAAACGACGGCCGTTGGCGATGTCCGACGAAATGGGTAGATAACCCGCCACAGGTTTCTGACTGGGCGCGCAATTGATATACTTGCAGAGCCAATAATGAATGAAGGCAGTCTATTCTAAGACCGAGACCAGACTAGCCGACTCGGAATATGCACGGAAGAAAGCAGAGTAGGAAGAGAATGACGAATTGTCCATGGAAGGAGGAAGAAAGCGAAAGGTAGTGCAAGCAGAAATGGTCGCACCCAAAGGGGCCAACCCGATTAAAGTACTGACATCACAGAGGGTAATGGTGAAAGGTCCAAATGGAAAAAAGAAGACGTTATAATCAGAAGACCAAAAGAGCAACGAAGTAGGAAATAGATTTCGGTCAAAAGGAGGCAGGGCCAAAGAAAGCTCTATGAGAGGAAGCAAACCAGTGTCTTCGAGAAAAATGTGGGTCTCTGCATGCAATTTCATCCGTTTGAACCAGGTCTCAAACGAAGAGTCAGGTTTGGGCCAAGTGCGGATATGATTGGACTGGGCAAGATGAGCCACATTCAAGGGTTCTGAAAAATAGAGGTTAGAAACGGAGGGAAACAGTTAAGCCAAATGAGCCGTAGCAATGGCGGTGTCATCAATAAAAATGGGGCCTAGGGAGCACTGGTCGTAGTTTTCATCAAGGGTATGAATGCCAAAGACACCCACATAAGAGTCACCTAATGCAGCTTGGTAATCACTGAAGGTTGAAGAAGCTTTTTTCATGGAAGTAGAGGAAGAAGCTTTGGCAGCTAACAGAAGAGTTGAAATTTACAGGGAAGAAGAAGGAAAGTAAAACGGTGAAAGAAGATTCATGGTCTTATATATAACCGAGATGAAGGGTCTCCCTAGACATGTGTTGCAACCTAATTCGAAGAAAGAGTAAAAGAGCGGAAAAATGAAAAGGGCGATGTCAGATATGATTTGACAAAGAATTGACATGAACGACGACGCATTAATTGGTGCCATGATGGTTTTCGATAGGACGTGTTTCGAAGGTCACACATTTATTGGGGTAATGATGGGTTCACATAGTGAATGTAAACGACAGCCGCAAGTGCTGATAAGGGAAATGACAAAGACCAGCAGGCCGAAGCTAGTATCCGACCAATAGGTACCATCATAACTTTACCAAAGTTGAGAAATTCGCATCGATTTCATTTCCCAAATCAATCAAGGCGAATTTGGGGGACAATTGTTAGCGAAAAAAATCACAATAGGACGAACGAGTCAATGAGGGGCGAAAAGAAATGATGTGTCAAAGGACGAAAAGCAATTAGAACGACCAAAGGAAAAACAGACGAAGAACGACGAAGGGAAAAACGATCAGGACGATTATCGCGCGAACAAACACGTTGCAGTTAACCCCACGATCTAGTAGTTATTCTGGCAGCTCCCCACATTTTGGCAGTTATCACACACAACTCAGCAGTTGAATACATGATCCAGCGGTTACGTGCAAGCATGAAACATGGGAAATGAAGCAAAACCGCTCAAACGGTTGACAAGACTCTCCATTATAAAAGGCCCAAGGTTTGGAAGAGGAAAAAAAAAATGAAGACTCATAATGAGCATTTTATTTTAATTTCTTAGCTTTGTAATTCGTAGATTGTAATTTGTGTGCTTGTGCCCATTTGAGGCTTATTCACGGAATCAAACACTCATTGCTGAGACTTTGTCTCATGAGGTTTGAATCTTACACGCTCATTGACGAAAAATTATGCAAACAATTATTTTGATTAATACAAAATGTAATAATTATGTACTTGAAGTACATCAAATTTGTATCTTATTTATAAATCTCATTGATAAACTTTTATGAAGATTTTTAGAAATCATACAAACTTACAAAATATATTGTATGGTATAAAAAAATATGTCTAATTAATTTTGTTATTATATGCTTTTTTCGAGATAAAGATATTTCTCAAATTTAATAGTATTTGAAGGCTTTAGAATAGTCATAATCTTATAGAAATTAAAATATACATCAAAAATATTTTATATTCAATAAGATCCAATATAAATCTTAAATTTGAAAGATGTGTATTTTCATAGAATGTGTGCTGAACTTGGACCAATTTGCAAAATAATCGATAATAATAATTAAAAAAAAAAAAAACTTGTATTCATTGAAGCAATGGGCTGAATTGCATGACGTCATGCTTATTATGAACTTACGCCGAGAGCCTCCAATGTCAGTAATTGGAGCAATTATGTAGTGTAAATGAGGTATGGTGATGTAATATCATTAATTAATTAATAAATAATACATAATTTAATTTTTGTTTATTTAATAATATTTAATGTACCAACACACATAATAAAATATTATGGAATTGTTACAAAAATAACATAGTCCCTCTGTTATATTTTAAATTTTTTATAGTAATTGAACCTTTCAAAATCACTTATTTGCCGCTTCTCTATTTCTTGTTCTGCGTAAATCATACAAGCTAGTAAATATGGTTGTATTTATTTTTTTTTTGAACAAACCTTAGTGCAACGAGAATGTTTTTTAAAGAAAAAGAGAGATATGGGAAGAGACTTGGTTAAGTCATATCCTTCAGCAAACACAGAGATGTATGAAACAAAACAAATATCAAGATATATACAAATAGATTAGTAATTTGTACAGAATGTTAGAGAAGTTGATGGTAAAGATCAATACACAAATCGAGCATTGTAAACCAGAAACAGATGTGGAATTTTTCCCTTAATCGATGTTCAGGAAAGTATTAACCACTTCTCGACTCAGCAGACAGCAGGAGTCCAGACGCAATCTCCCAGATGAGATCAACCATAAAAATGTGCTCCGATGCAGTTTTTTCATAAGCCGACCACATTAGGTCGTCAGCTCGATTCGGGCCTGCTCCGACCCCCCTTTTTTAGCAGGTCAAAGGGCTCGGCCATTTCAGGACAGGGCGGAAGTAGTTCGATGAGTTCGACAGATTATTTGGCCGAATACTTAGCAACCGACAGAAGCCTCGAGACTGCAATTTACCTTTACACGTGTCATCTCCCGGAAGCACCCACCAGGCTGTCATCATCAATAATTACGTGTGGCAGTAGAAAATCAGATTGAGGTGACGGGATATCAGAGGACAGACCTTGGGCAGAGAACTTAATAAATGAGTCAAGTGTCACGTGGAAGATTCTACAAAATGAGAACAGCAACCGCCTCATCTTACCGCCTCATTCTTATTACATAAGGGATGGTAGTCTCATAGGAAAAGAGGGAGGGGGAGAAGTCTTTTCTCTTCTTGATTTTGTTGAGAAAGAGCCTTTTGTAAATTCATTTTGTAAAACAGCTCAGTTTTCACACTGACCGACCACAAAACAGGTCGGCCGAGCACGTTTCAGTAGTAAAATACCCATCCGTTTTGTGCCCGTGGACGTAGGTTGGATTCAATCCGTCGAACCACGTTAACTCCCTGTGTCAACCTGCGTACTATTCTCATTCTATCGAAGTTTACTTGTGGTTCCTCATAACCAAACAAATTCACTGCTGAATGGAGGTTAATCACGGGAATAATATTTCGTTATTGTCCCTGAGACGAAAACCAGCCGTCAACAGTTGGCGCCGTCTGTGGGGACCAGAACAAGAAGCAACTCGCGTTGTAAGATGATGGTAGAAGGTGAAAGACGTGGTTTGCATAAGTAGCTCAGCAGCAGAATGGACGGGAGAGGAAATGAATGGGAAGAAGCGAGCCAGAACGGGAGGAAGAAAGGGTACTCATGGATAAAAACCTTTTCTTGTTGAATTGTGGAATGAAATGTAAAAATATTGGCCAATGGACACCCATCCGAGGTGAATTGTCGAATGAAATGTAACGGCGGGAATGAGTTACATCTGTTGGCGACAGCTAACCAGACTCCTCAGTAGGAAGGAACTATGCTTCCTAAACTACCAACCGCCAGCCTTATAAGTTACTTGTGCTGGAGGATTGATCAGGGAGCAGGTCAGCCAAAGGAGAGGGAGGACGTCCGTCGGTCCAGTTCTCAATTGGTGTGGTGGTTTTCCCTGAATTAGAGGAAATGAGTCGAAAGGTATTCGGGAACACCACGCAAAGCGAAGACTGACGACCTCGCCCGGAAGCCCAGGGTCGATCGGGAGGCACCAGGCACTGGAGAAATGTATTGTTGAAGGAGCATCGACGGAGTGCCTGGTTCGGCATACCCTGTGATCCAGCTCGGAATCCTCGGAATCGAGTTCAGACCGAGGGATTCTAACGGAGCGCCTGATGTAGGAGCCAACTCAAGTGTGAAGTTTAGAACTATGACATCTGCATTGGGAGTCTTCAGAGCTCGGATCAGAAGACGTGGTTGAACCGCAAAACAGGAAGCAAAAGAAATCAAATGTAAAAGCCTCTCTTAAAATGTCCCGCAAAGAGTTGTAAGAATTGCAATATGTCCTTTAAATATGAATAAAAACTCTCATTTTTTCTAAGAAACTTGCACATCTCGCTTGTTTGTTAATCAAACGTGAAAGTTGTTTTCATTATTTTTTTGGCATGCTCAATACGAGGAACGATTTGAGGTCAGAAATGGCACCAAACCCGTGGCAAACCGAACACTAGTATCATTATCAAACCCCCGGGTAAAATATGTCGACCTGGCTCCTTTCATTTTAAGTGGATCTAAGTTAATTCAAGGGATGAAGTGAAGGAGGGAGCGCGTGAACCCCTCATGGCAGTATCAGACTCCCGAGGCCGTAGCGTAACTACCATATGACTTGCATCTATGTGCCATCGGCTCGGGGCTGGATTTGTTCCACCGAGGTTTCATAGTGTCTAGGCTCGGGGCTGGATTCGTTCCGCTGAGGCCTCTGTGTGCCGTCGGCTCGGGGTTGGATTTGTTCCACCGAGGCTTCATGGTGTCTAGGCTCGGGGCTGGATTCGTTTCACCGAGGCCTTTGTGTGCCATCGGCTCGGGGCTGGATTTATTCCGTCGAGGCTTCATGGTGTTTAGGCTCGGGGCTGGATTCGTTCCGCCGAGGCCTCTGTGTGTCATCGGCTCGGGGCTGGATTTGTTCCACTGAGGCTTCATGGTGTCTAAGCTCGGGGCTGGATTCGTTCCACCGGGGCCTCTGTGTGCCATCGGCTCGGGGCTGTATTTGTTCCGCCAAGGCTTCATGGTGTCTAGGCTCGGGGCTGGATTCGTTCCGCCGATGCCTTTGTGTGCCATCGGCTCGGGGTTGGATTTTTTTCCGCTGAGGCTTCATGGTGTCTAGGCTCGAGGCTGGATTCGTTCCGCCGAGGCCTCTGTGTGTCATCGGCTCGGGGCTGGATTTGTTCCGCCGAGGCTTCATGGTGTCTAGGCTCGGGGCTAGATTCGTTCCGCCGAGGCCTTTGTGTGCCATCGGCTCGGGGCTGGATTTGTTCCACCGAGGCTTCATGGTGTCTAGGCTCGAGGCTGGATTCGTTCTGCCGAGGCCTCTGTGTGCCATCGGCTCGGGGCTTGTATTTGTTCCACCGAGGCTTCATGGTTGTCTAGGCTCGGGGCTGGATTCGTTCGTTCAAGGCCTCTGTGTGTCATCGGCTCGGGGCTGGATTTGTTCCACCGAGGCTTCATGGTGTCTAGGCTCGGGGCTGGATTCGTTCCGCCGAGGCCTCTGTGTGCCATCGGCTCGAGGATGGATTTGTTCCGCCGATGCTTCATGGTTATTCGACTCAGGGCTGGATTCATTCCGCCAATGCCTTTGAGAGATTAGAAGTTATGTTTTGGAGACCTCGGACATGACGCTGTCTTAAGGCATCCGCGTTGCTATTTGCACTTGTGGAATTTTTTCATCTGGGGTATGTGCTAAGTCACCCCCACCTTTTATAAATTTTGTTATAAATCTTTGTTTTTTATTTTCCGCTGGTCTGGCAAGGGGACGCCCGCGTCAGAATTAGTAGAGCCTCGAAGGTTAATTTGCTTCCCTTCTGTGTAAGTCTTGTTAAGTTATTCGGCCCAGGACCAAATTTGTTTCGCCAATGCTTCATACCTTGCTCAGCTCGGGTTGGGGTGAATCCTGCCGAGTCTGATTCTTTGAACTGGGTATGTAACATTCCCCCATATACAAGTACCTTGCTCAGCTCGGGTTTGGGGTGAATCTCGCCGAGTTTGATTCTTTGAACTGGGGATGTAACATTCCTCCAGATCTAAGTACATTGCTCAGCTCGAGTTTGGGGTGAATCCCGTCGAGTCTGATTCTTTGAAGTGGGGATGTAACATTCCCCCTGATCCAAGTACCTTGCTCAGCTCGGGTTTGGGGTGAATCCCGCCGAGTCTGATTCTTTGAACTGGGGATGCAACATTCTGAAATTTCCTACAAGCAATAGCGACAAACAATCTCTATTTCCCAAGAGGGGGGTGAATTGGGTTATCGCTATAAGTGCGGAATTAAATAAATCTTTGCCGATTTTTAGCTCTTATTACCAAATTGGAACTTAGGCTAATATTTCTCTATTTCGATTAATAACTCATATGTAAGTTTTCTACTCAATACATAAATATAAATTAACTTGCAAATAAGTTAAATAATAAGGATAGAGAAATACGACACCGTGATTTATAGTGGTTCGGCCAAACGTGCCTACGTCCACTCCCCCAAGCCTCGCTTGAAGATTTCCACTAAAATCGAGTTTTCGTGGTTCACCCGCAACCAAGAGTTTTCCGCAAAGACGCACTCCGAACCTTTTACACTTTTGAGTTTTGTTCGTAGGCGAACTCACAACATTTACAACTACCCAAACTAATGGGATTTCACAACCATAAGTGTTTTGATAAATAAATTGTAAAACACACTTGGGCACTTACAAATGTTAAGAAGATTGTGTAAGTTGCAAACCCAAGTGTTCTAAGCTCACTACTAAATATGAAGATGTGTGAGCTTGTATGAGTGTTTAAGTATATGAAGGTTTAAGACACTCTTGTATTTGCCTTGGTAGAATATGTATGAATGTTTTTTAAGTCTCTAACCAATAACAAATGAGTTGGGGTTCTATTTATAATAAAATGCAAAGCATTCCCCAACTTACAGCAAGACCGGTTTGGAAACCGGGTTGGAGACCGGTATGCCGGTCTGGGTTCCAACGGATACTAACGGCTATATGAACGTTGTGCAAGTATACGTTAGACCGGTATGGAAACCGATATGAGGACCGGTATGGTCTGTGCCGGTTCCAGTAAGATTGCACAATGAAGAGCTAGACCGGAAATATCACCGGTATGAAGACCGGTTTAGGGCTTGCCGGTTCCAGTAAGCAGGCATAACAGAGCATCTCACCAGTATGGATATCGGTAAGGGACCGGTATGCCGGTCTCAGACCAAAATGCAGAGTAATGAAGGTTTTAAGGCATTTTGTCATGATCCTAATGCATCTAAGTGAATGTGCATGATCCCTATGAGCTTAGGCACTTGAATATTACAATTTACATTTACAAATTAAATCATAAGCTAAGACTTCGCAATATATCTTCGTTTTGCCGCAAGTCTTTACATTCTCGCTCTTCACCCCATATGCTTCGACACTTTTTGTATTGCTACGTGTTTGTACGTCGAAGTCTTCTTTCTTGCGTTGCATCATCAAAACCAATTACAAACGATTATGCGACCAAGTCGCCAAGAATCTCCCACTTTGTGATGATGGCAACCCCTTAAAACTTGTTGATGCTTGTGAGCTTCTCAGAGTTCAAATTTGACAATTTTGCTCCCCCTCAATGTGTGTTTGTCTTTAATAAAGCTCTATAAAAAAACTTGACAAACACATTAGTACTACTATTACTACTACTCCTCCCCTTAAACAATGGTGAAGGTAAAACAAGTTTTAATCTCATTCTAATGATTTCTCCCCATTTGACATTATCAAAAAGTGGAGAAGCAAAAATTAAAATCAAATGAGATACCAAATAAATATGTGCATTAAATAATGATACCAAAAATTTAAAGATATGCACATTTGGCAATTTCCTCATTTTTGCCATAAGATTTAAAAAGAAATCATGTATAATGTAATTTTCAAAAAATATGTACCAATGATACTAATAACATTTTATATCAATGTTTCCAACTATATAATTTTATCATTTTAAGCATGATTTTTCCAATTGTGATATCAAATAAAATGATACCAACTAAAATCAATGAATTCACTTCAATGCATTTTTAATGATTGGTCTTCTTAAATATCTTACCAATTAATAAACAATCAAAATCCATGCTTTTCATTATCAATGGAAACTTATATCAATATACATGCATTTCATTTTCATTCAATATGTTACATGGCAAAAGCATTTTTAATACAAAATCAATCAAATGATCACATACATGTAATTTAACTTAATAAATTCAATGTGATACCAATTGATATGAAGAAGAGGTTTAAATGTATGATTAAGGCATTTAATGATATCAAATTAACAATTGATACCAATAGAAAGTTAAATACATTGCATAATCACTTTGTATGCTTAAAAAAAAATTAACCAATTTAAAATATGCATACATACACAAAGAGGAAACGATACCAATGTTTCCGTGAATACGGATTTTACCTTTACCGTTGCGATTCCTCATATTTTTGAGCCTTTGGGATCAATTTTTAATTCTCTTTAAAGATCCATCCCCAAAGCTCCCCCTACAAATTTATCACTTGCACTTTGGTACCCAAACTTTCTTGGTCTATTGGGGTTTAGTTTGATTCTTTGAGGAATCCATGCATTTTTATTGCATTTTTGTTCATGAATTCAAAATTTTATGTCCATATTCATTACATGCATGACATGTGATATTTTCATTTTTAACATTCTTAGCATAAGAATCAGATGCCTTGACAAAATAATTCTTCAAAAATTTTATCTTAATGTAAGGCCTATATCCTAATCCCTCTCTTTTAAATGCACATTTTTGGGATCCAATAAGCATATTAAAATTTTTATGTCCCAATGTGAATTTGCTAATTATGTTTTGAAAATCTATAACTTTTGTGTTTAATAACACATTTTCATTCAAAATTGATTCGCAATCGCATATCTTAGAGCTAGATGGCATATTAGATATGTCATTTTCAAGTTCTAGCTTTTTCAATTTTAAACATGCATTTTCATCATTTAAGCATGCAATTTCTTTTTCATATTTAGTCTTTAAGCATATCATATCATTATCTAAAACATGAATTTTATCCAAACTAGTTGCATGTTCAATTTTAAGTGTAGCATGCTCATTTTTGATCAATTTTAATTTCTTTTTAAGCACATCACACAATTCTTTTAAACCATTAAAAACATTAAGTAGATCATTATAGTCTTGAGAATTGTGTACCTTTTCTTCTTCGCTTTCAAAATGGAAGTCCTCGACCGTGATAGCCATGGATGCCATTGATTTATCTTTGACTTCGACCTCTTCCTCATCGGATGAGCGTGAATCGCTATCGCTCCAAGTTGAAGTAGCTTTCATTGCCTTTTTCTTTGATTTTCCTTTCATTATTCTCAAAGGGCGATCGATGGCTATATGACCCGGTTTGTTGCATTCATAACACACAATTTTCTTGTTCTTCCGTGGCCATTTTTCTTCTTTCTTTTCATCCGCCTTTGATTTTCCTTTGAGCTTTGCGGATTTGAGGAGCTTCTTTACTTTATTGGTGATGATTGCCAACTCATCATCACTATACTCTTCTTCACTTGAGCTTGAGTCGTCTCTTTTTCTCGCTTTTAAGGCCAAAGACTTTATTGTCTTTTTCTCATCTTCCTCATTTTTATCCATCTTGATCTCCATTTCATACTCAAGCAATTTGCCGACCAAATCATCCATCTTTAATGTGTTTATGTCGTTTGATTCTCTAATGGAGGAGGTATAGCTTCTAAATTCTTTCAGGAGTGATCTCAAAATTTTCTTCACTTGATCCGATGTCCCGATGACTTTTCCCAAGGCTCTCAAATGATTGATGATGATCGTAAACCTCGAAATCATGTGATCAATTTCTTCCCTGGATTCCATCTTGAAATTGTCTAATTCGCACATGAACCGGTTGATCTTCGATTCCTTCACTTGGCTTGTGCCCTCATTGACCATTTCCAAAGACTTCTATAAATCATATGTGTTTCCACATTCCGAAAACTTGCTTACTTGATCCCGATCAATGGCACATAGGAGTTGGTTGAGTGCCTTAGCATTCTGTGAGGCTAGTTTTACATCATCACTATCTCATACTAAGCTCGGTTTTGGAATATCAACCTCATTGCTATCATTTTTCATTGGTACTTTCGCACCCCGTGTAATCACCAAATAGGATTGCGGATCAATGGTAAGGAGATAATTCAACATCCTCATTTTCCAATAATTGTAGTCCGTTCCGGTGTAAAACGAAGGTCTAGTCGTTGAAAATCCCTCGGCAAGATTTGACGAGTTGCTTGTAGAGGCCATGATTTATTCTCGGACGGTTAAGTCTTGTAGAGAAAACATCGCTCTGATACCAACTGAAATTTCCTACAAGCAATAGCGACAAACAATCTATATTTCCCAAGAGGTGGGTGAATTGGGTTATCGCTATAAGTGCGGAATTAAATAAATCTTTGCCGATTTTTAGCTTATTACCAAATGGGCACTTATGTTAATATTTCTCTATTTTGATTAATAACCTATATGCAAGTTTTCTACTCAATACATAAATATAAATTAACTTGCAAATAAGTAAAATAATAAGGATATAGAAATACGACACCGCAATTTATAGTGGTTCGGCCAAACGTGCCTACATCCACTCCCCCAAGCCTCGCTTGGAGATTTCCACTAAAATCGAGTTTCTGTGGTTCACCCGCAACCAAGATTTTTCCGCAAAGGCGCACTCCGAACCTTTTACATTTTTTAGTTTTGTTCGTAGGCGCACTCACAACCTTTACAACTACCTAAACTAATGGGATTTCACAACCACAAGTGTTTTGATAAATAAATTGTAAAACACACTTGGGCACTTACAAATGTTAAGAAGATTGTGTAAGTTGCAAACCCAAGTGTTCTAAGCTCACTACTAAATATGAAGATGTGTGTGAGCTTGTATGAGTGTTTAAGTATATGAAGGTTTAAGATACTCTTGTATTTGCCTTGGTAGAATATGCATGAAGGTTTTTTAAGTCTCTAACCAATAACAAATGAGTTGGGGTTCTATTTATAATAAAATGCAAAGCATTCCCCAACTTACAGCAAGACCGGTTTGGAAACCGGTGTGGAGACCGGTATGCCGGTCTGGGTTTCCAACGGATACTAACGGCTATATGAACGTTGTGCAAGTATACGTTAGACCGGTATGGAAACCGATATGAGGACTGGTATAGTCCGTGTCGGTTCCAGTAAGATTGCACAATGAAGAGCTAGACCGGAAAAGTCACCGGTATGAAGACTGGTTTAGGGCTTGCCGGTTCCAGTAAGCATGCATAACAGAGCATCTCACCGGTATGGATATCGGTAAGGGACCGGTATGCCGGTCTCAGACCAAAATGCAGAATAATGAAGGTTTTAAGGCATTTTGTCATGATCCTAATGCATTTAAGTGAATGTGCATGATCCTTATGAGCTTAGAACACTTGAATATTACAATTTACATTTACAAATTAAATCATAAGCTAAGACTTCACAATATATCTTCGTTTTGCCGCAAGTCTTCACATTCTCGCTCTTCACCCCATATGCTTCGACACTTTTTGTATTGTTACGTGTTTGTACGTCGAAGTCTTCTTTCTTGCATTGCATCATCAAAACCAATTACAACCGATTATGCGACTAAGTCGCCAACACATTCCTCCAGACCCACATATTTTCTCTCTATATGAGGTCAGATTACGCCCCACCAACTGGATTTGACATCAGCTTAGAAATAAAATGTTCGTCTTATGGCTAGGTTCAAAGGTGGTCGAACTCCAGAGTTTCTCCTCACATCCAGATTCAGAAGGGCAAAAAAAAAAAAAATTCCAGAAGTAACCACCAGCCTGACGACAGTACACCATACTTACAATAGTTCTCGGCATCAGCTCGCAAACTCGTTGATACCAAGAACTAGGGGATATATGTTGATGGTAAAGATCAATACACAAAATGAGCATTGTAAACCAGGGACAGAGGTGAAATTTTCCCCTTAAACGATGTTCAGGAAGTATTAACCACTTCTCGACTCAGCAGAGTCCAGACGCAATCTCCCAGATGAGACCAACCATAAAAGTGTGCTCAGAAGTGGTTTTTTCATAAGCCGGCCACATCAGGTCGTCAGCTCGGTTCGGGCCTGCTCCGACCCCTTTTTTTAGCAGGTCAAAGGGCTCAGACATTTCAGGACAGGACGAAAGTAGTTCGATGAGTTCGGCGAATTATTTGGCCGAACACTTAGCAACTGACATAAGCCTCGAGACTGTAATTTACCTTTACACGTGTCATCTCCCGGAAGCACCCACCAGGCTGTCATCATCAATAATTACGTGTGGCAGTAGAAAATTAGATTGAGGTGACGGGATGTCAGAGGACAGACCTTGGGCATAGAACTTAATAAATGAGTCAAGTGTCACGTGGAAGATTCTACAAAATGGGAACAACAACCGCCTCATCTTACCGCCTCATTCTTATTACATAAGGGAGGGTAGTCTCATAGGAAAAGGGGGAGAAGTCTTTTCCTTTCTTGATTTTGTTGAGAAAGAGCCTTTTGTAAATTCCTTTTGTAAAACAGCTCGATTTTCACACTGACCGACCACAAAACAGGTCGGCCGAGCACGTTTCAGTAGTAAAACACCCATCCGTTTTGTTCCCGTTGACGTAGGTTGGATTCAATCCGTCGAACCACGTTAACTCCCCGTGTCAACCTGCGTACTCTTCTCCTTCTATCGAAGTTTGCTTTTGGTTTCCCATAACCAAACAAATTCATTGCTGAAGGAAGGTTAATCCCGCGAACAATATTCTGTTATTGTCCATGAGACGAAAACCAGTCGTCAACAAAGTATATATTTTTTTAATTAATCTTTTGTCACTTTTCTCTTAATCATCTTCTATCATTGAGACAATTATCTTCTGATGATGGTCAATTTGGCCCCCAAAAATATCGTGGTTTCCGGAAGTATTCACGTTTGACATATGCATATTTTGACCGAGATCTTTGAGTATGATTCCATACTATAATTGATGGAGGAACTGTTGTGATTCACCGATCACTTTAGAGAGTATTTGAGGAAAAGCCGAATTTGTTATATTACTATACAAGAATATAGTACACAAAGTTTACAAATGAAACTTACAAAAACCTCTCTTTCTCTCTCTGTTATCTACTCTCTCGGATGGTTTTAAGCTTATTGGGAGGAGTAAATCTTTGGTGCAACAGTGGTATGGATGACGTGGTACCACCAACCAATTAAAAAATAACATGTTTAATTTTCTTCCTATTTTTTAGTTGTTTTTTGACTTTTTAGCACGCGTGGCAAATGATGATTGGCTTGTTGCATGGATGACGTGGTACCACTGTTGCACCAAAGATTTTCTCTATTGGGAGGCCTCAATTTATAGCCAAAGTTGGCTACTATTCACTCCACCTTTCATGCTTGATTTCATGGAGTCACCAAAAGCTTATTGGCTGTTTTCTCCATTTTCAAAGGAGCACCGAAAGTTGTTTTGGTTTTTGTGTTTGATGCATGCTGGAATTGCTGATTTGCTGTGATATTTGCTGGACTCATTACAATTCTCCCCCTCCAGCTGCATCTGAAAAAAAATCATCATCTGACAGTTATCCCGGCTATGTCTCTGCACAACTCTAGCTTGTCTCGAGTAATAACTTTCGTTAACATGTTTGATGGATTCTCATCTGTATGGATCTTCACTAGTCTAAGCAGTTGTTGATCCATCACCTCGCGTATCCAGTGATAGTGAATATCAATGTGTTTCGTCCGGGAATGATATATTGAGTTTTTGCTCAGGTCCAGAGCACTCTGACTGTCACAATGTATATTGTATTCTGTCTGCTTGATCCCTAACTCTTAGAGAAAGTGCTTTAGCCACAACATTTCCTTTCTGCCTCAGCTATAGCGATGTACTCAACTTCTGTTGTGGATAATGCAATACACCTCTGCAATCTTGACTGCCATGACACAGCTCCCCCTGCAAAAGTGTAGATGAATCCTGATGTAGATTTCTTACCATCAAGATCTCCTACCATATCTGAATCTGTATAACCTTCCAAGATCGGATCAGCTCCCTCATAACACAGACGAAACTTCGATGTACCCTTGAGGTACCTGAGAATCCATTTAACTGCCTACCAGTGTTGCTTTTCAGGGTTAGAGAAAAAAACGACTCACTACACCCACTGCGTGTGCAATATCTGGCCTGGTACATACCATTGCATATATAAGGCTTCCAACAGCTGAATAATATGGTATCGATGACATTTCCTCCATCTCTTTCTTGGATGAGGGACACGAACTCTTGCTCAGTTTGAAATGGTGCGCTAGCGGAGCGCTGACTGGTATGGCTTTCTGTATATCAAACCTCATGATAATCCGTTCAATATAACTCTCCTGTGAAAGCCACAACTTCTTATTCTGTCTGTCACGAACAATCTCCATTCCCAAAATCTGTTGAGCTGGTCATAAATCTTTCATGTCGAAATATTTGGAGAGTTCCTTCTTCAGCTGGCTGATCTTCGCTGCTTCTTGTCCAACAATCAACATGTCATCTACATACAGTAGAAGAGTAACGAAATTTTTATATGGAAACCTCTGAATATATACACACTGATCTGTTGTAGTTCTTTTGTAGCCTTGACCCACCATGAATGAGTCGAACTTCTTGTACCACTGCCTGGTGCTTGCTTGAGCCCGTACAAGCTCTTTTTCAGCTTGCAAACAAGGTTTTCTTTTCCTGAAACCTTGAATCATTTTGCTGCTCCATGTAGATTTCTTCATTCAGATCACCATGAAGAAATGATGTTTTGACATCCATCTATTCAAGATCCAAGTTCAATCTGGCTACCAATCATAGGATGACTCGGATTGAAGCCATTTTTCTTAAGCTTGAACATTCATTTGTTCTTCAGTGACTTCATTCCATGTGGGAGCTTAACTATCTCATAAGTGTTGTTTTTCTGCAGAGATTTTATCTCATCATGCATTGCGTGCAGCCATTTGTCTTTGTCTTTATGAGATACAGCTTCGTTGAAGGTTTCTGGCTCCCCCTCGTCAGTAAGAAGAATATATTCTGATCCTCAGTATCTGGCTGATGGAATCCGGCCTCGCTCCGATCTTCATACTGGAGGTTCTGGCTGTCTGTTGTCATCCGGATCTGTGGATGATCCCGAAGCCTATGATGGAATAGGTTGCAGCTCCCCCTGCTCAACACTTCATTCCTCCTCCGGTTCTGCTTCTGGTATGTCTTGCACCCCATCATCATCTGTGGCCACTAGTGTTGGTGCTGGGGTTGTGTATGGATTTGCATCGGCATTGTCGACACTGAATTTAGAAAACATCTTGGGCTTTTCAATATCTTCTATTGTCTGGTCTTCGAGAAACACTACATTTCTGCTTCTGATGACCTTTCTTTCCTTCGGGTCCCATAGCCTGTATCCAAATTCCTCGTCTCCATAGCCTATGAAGATGCATGAAATAGTCTTTGCATCGAGCTTCTGCCTGAGCTCATTGGATACATGTGCAAATACTAAACATCTGAATATTCTTAGGTGAGAATATGAGGGATACTTACCAGACCACACTTTCTCCGGAATCTCGAAGTTCAACGGTACAGATGGTGATCTGTTGATCAGGTAGCAGGCGGCACGAACAGCTTCTCCCCAGAATAGATTTGGCAGTTTAGTCATACTGATCATGCTTCTGACTTTCTTCATAATGGTGCGATTCATCCTTTCAGCGACACCATTGTGTTGTGGGGTGCTTGGAACAGTCATCTCGTGTCAAATGTCGTGGCTTCCGTAGTAGGCATCAAACTCCATGGAAGTGTATTCACCTCCATTATTTGTGTGAAGGCACTTCAGTTTCTTCCCTGTTTTACGCTCGACCATGGCATGTAACAGTTTGAAATAGTCCAAGACCTGATCCTTTGATTTCAGAAATAAACCCATACTTTCCGAGAAGCATCGTCAATAAAAGTCAGAAAATATTTATTACCGCCTAGTGAATATACCTCCAAGGGACCACATACATCAGAGTACATCAGACTGAGTAACTCTGATTTCTTTGTAGAAGAGAAATTAAAAGAGACTCTATGTTGCTTACCGAATAGACAATGGTTGCAAGGATCCAGAGCAGTATTTTTGGAGACAGAGATTAGATCCTTTTTTGTTAAGGTAGACAACCCCATTTCACTCATGTGACCGAGTCTCTGGTGCCACAGATTCTGAGAAGCCTCTGGTTCAGCTACATTGAGGCTTTCTGCACAAATCTTCACATGAGTCTTGTATAAGGTTCCGCAGATGTGTCCTCGGGCGATGACCATGACACATTTTATCATCCTCCAAGTGCCATTGCTGAAGTGGCTAGCATAATACTGTTTGTCAAAGACTACCCCCGAGAGTAAGTTGAGTCGAAGTTCTGGAACATGTATGACCTTCTTCAGGGTTATTGTATACCTTGAATTTGTCCGCATTTGTATTTCACCAATTCCCACTATATGAGAAGAACTGGTATTCCCCATCTTCACTGCTCCAAAGTCTCATGCTTTGTATGTTGTGAAGAAATCCTTGTGAGGAGTGACGTGGTAGGATGCTGCAGTATCTACCACCCACTCGACATCCTGAATTGAGGTGTGAAGAGATGCTTCTTCATGGCCGGAGCATATAGCTACATATACTGTGATAACTACTAGTGTCTCCGTATCATTCTTCTTCGGTTGGTTATTGCCTTGTCCCTGCTTCCGTTGTAGTTTCCGGCAATTTTTCTTCAAGTGGCCTTCTATGCCATAGTGGAAGCACTTGTATGTCCTTTTCCCGTCTTTGGATTTGCCTCTGCTTTTGCTTCTGTCTCTCCTCTCATCTTGATGTTTCTCATGTTGTCTTCCTCGTTGCTCCGAGACAAGGGCTTCTGTTTAATCTGAGCCCACGTCTTTTCTTCTGGCTTCTTCATTTGACAGGGCGTCTTTTACCATAGACATGATAAGTTTGCCTCATGGAGCTGATTTACTGAGAGTAACCACCAGAGTCTCTCAGCTATCAGGAAGAGAACTGAGTAGCAAGAGGGCTTGAACTTTGTCTTCCAGTAGCATGTCTACTGCAGACAACTGGTTCACCGGGCTTTGGAACTCGTTGGTGTGTTCTGCAACGGAAGTTCCACTCCGTAGGTTCGGGTTCACCAAACGCATCATGATTAAGGCCTTATTCCGAGCTTTTTTGGCCTGGAACATGTCTTCCAATTTCCTCCATATTTCATAAGTATCTGTGTCATGTGCTACGTGGTGGAATACATTGTGATTGATCCACTGCTTAATCTGACCCAAAGTTTTGTTGTTGAGTTTATTTCAATCATACTCCTTAACAGACTCGAGTTTCACTTCTTTCATCTCGATGACATCAAACAGATCTTTGCAATGCAAAAAATATATCATCCGAGGTCTCCAGAGGGAGTAATTAGTTGCAGCCAGTTTAATCATTACACCAGAAGATGAATCTTCCATTTCCATTTTAAGTTTTAAAGTTTAAAATGAAAATATACTAAAATCGAGGTTGAATTTCACAAATCTGAGGTCACCGTTGCGTCCGGAACGGTCGAAAATGGTGGAATAGATACTTCGTTGGTCCAAATCCGACACAAGGGTTGATTTGTAAATTCCTAAAAGTTATGGGGTAAAACTATAAATTTCAAAACTTCATGGGGCTAAATGAAATTTACCAGGCTGCTGACCTGGCGGTGCTGACGTGGTAGTGCTGACGTGGCTGCTAACGTGGCCAAGTGGGGCCGGTTTGCTGACGTGGTAGACATATGGCGGCTGATGTGTCTGCTGACTCTGCGCTTGGTGGTTGACGTGGCAGATTGCGTGGCGCTGATGTGGCGCCACGTAATCGTCTTCTACCTCTAATTGGTGCGTGAAGCGTGTGGCTGAGTGTGGGTGTGACGCGCCGGCGTGTGAGAGCGCGTGCGGCCTCGTCTGACGTCTGTTTGATCGCCAAAAAATTCCACCGAGCTCGTCTCGACATGAACTAACTGATGGTACCCTCAAATTGGATTTTTGACAACTTTCGTCGGAATTGATTTTCCGAACGGAAGCTCTGTTACTCGGTTTTACGGTCCTAAATAAGAACCGAAACTCATGATACCACTTGTTGTGATTCACCGATCACTTTAGAGAGTATTTGAGGAAAAACCGAATTCGTTCTATTACTATACAAGAATATAGTACACAAAGTTTACAAATGAAACTTACAAAAAACCTCTCTTTCTATCTCTGTTATCTACTATCTGGGATGGTTTTAAGCTTACTGGGAGGCCTCAATTTATATCCAAAGTTCGCTACTATTCACTCAACCTTTCATGCATGATTTCATGGAGTCACCAAAAGCTTGTTGGCTGTTTTCTCCATTTTTCAAAGGAGCACCGAAAGTTGTTTTGGTTTTTGTGTTTGATGCATGCTGGAATTGCTGATTTGCTGGACTCATTACAGGAACTTTATGATATTTTTGGGGAAATGTTAGGGGTGGCAATTTGGGTCAGGATTCATTTATTCGTTCGATTCGATTCGCTAGCGAATACGGGTTTGCAAAAATGGATTCGTTTAAAAAATGGGTGAATTCGATTCAATTCGTTTATTAAACGAATCGAATACGAATTTAAGTTCATTGATTCGTTTAAGATTCGTTTTATTAATTTTATTTACTAGTTCTTATTAATTTTCATTTAAGATTCGAGAAATTATAGCTAATTACCATAGAAAAATTAATATTTTCGATATTTGGAGAGGTATTTTTAGTAAATATTTTACTTACATATTTCATATGTATATATTTATGAATAATTAATGTAAATCAAGTGTGGTAAATTATTTTATTAAATAATATCATGACTAAACGAATAAACGAATAAATGAATATTCGTATTCGATTCGTTTATTAAACGAATCGAATACGAATCCTGATATTATGATTCGTTTAATAAACGAATCGAATACGAATCCATCACATTTTGATTCGATTCGTTTAGGATTCGATACAAATTTGATTCGTTGATTCATTTTGCCACCCCTAGGAAATGTACCAAGCACAGTAGTTAATCGAGTAGCTCTAAAAGTATACAAGCTCGTAATGATGATTTTTTAAGTAATTATATTAAATTTGTAATTTGGGTTTAAATTTTAAAGAGGTAAGAGGATACAAAATAAATTTAAACTCATTACATTCTCTTATTTAAAAAAAAAAATTAACAAAGAAAAAAACCGACCATCAATTTTACTATGTAACTGTGAGCATGAAATATTGAAATCACAAAATTATCAACTAAAACGTTGGACCTAAATGATTAATCGAAAATTAAGGATAATTTAACGAGTTATTTTAATTTTAATTTTAGAGAAATAACAAGTAATTTACCGTAAATTAATACAGGTAGAGGGGCCAATAGTCCCCAAGGAGTATGAATGAAATTGATTTAACGAGTTGTGAGGAGTATGAATGAAATTGATTATTTACATTGAATTGACTCTCTAATTTTTTGAAAATTGAGTTGTATGTGAAATTCCCTACAAGCAATAGCGACAAACAAATATTATATCCAAGAGGGGGTGAATTGGGTTACGGACTTACGGCTAAAATATACGGAATTAAAACTTTTACCGATTTTAAGTATATTTGTCGATTAAGCCTTAAGTCAATTTTCTCTATTGCAATAAACAACATATATGCAAGTTTCTAATATAAAAGCATATAAATAAATCAAACTTGCAATATGTAAATAGTTCAGGGATAGAAAAAAATGACACCGAGATTTATAGTGGTTCGGCCAACAATGCCTACGTCCACTCCCCCAAGCAGCGCTTGAAGCTTTTCACTATGAACCGTGTTTTTTCCGTGGCTCACTCGCAACCAAGAGTTTTACGCAAATGTGCACTCCAAACATTTACAATGAGTTTTATACGTAGGCGTACTCACGAACCTTTACAATTTACCCAAACGATGTGATTTCACAACCGCAAGTGTTTTTGAATAAGAAATTGTAAAACACACTTGGGCACTCATAATGATAAAGAAGATTGTGTGAGTTGGTTACCCAAGTGATATAAGCTCACTACAAATATATGAGAATGTGTAGTGTATGGGAGTTTGATGTATGAGTGTTTATGAATAAAAAGGTTTATGAAACACTCTTGTTTTTGCCTTAGAGAATGTGTATGAAGGTTGTCTAGTTCTCTAACCAAGCAAAAATAAGTTGGGGCTCAATTTATAGTAAATTGCAAGACATTCCCCAACTGCCCTGTCTGAGATCGGTATGCCGGTCTCCAGACACCGGTACGCCGGTCTGGCATAGTAACGGTTATCAACGGCTATATTATCGTTGAAAAAATATCTGTTACACCGGTATGGTAACCGATATGATGACCAATATGGTCCTTGCCGGTTCCAGTATGTGTGCACATCGAATGGCTTGAGTTGTATGTTAATCGGTTTAGGTCATGCCGGTTCCGCTAAGGGAACTAGCTGTTAGGCTCACCGGCATGGACATTGGTTTGGGTTGTGCCGGTTCCAGTAAGCATGCATTCCATAGGTTCACCGGTATTGGACCGGTTTGGTCCGTGCCGGTTCCAGTGAGCATGCAAAACAGAGCATCTCACCGGTATGGACACCGGTATACTGGCCTCTGTACCAAAAATACAAATATGAAGATTTTAAAGTATTTTGTACATGAACCTAATGCATCTAAGTGAATGTGCATGTTTCTTATGAGTTTAGGCACTTGAATACTCAAATCACATTAGAATTAGAGTCATAAGCTAAGACTTCATATAAAATATTCAATGTATGCAAGTCTTCACATTCTTCGTTATTCACCACGTTGTGCTTTGACATCTTTTTGTATTGTCTCGCATTTGCGCGTTGAAGACTTCACTCTCGTTGCATCATCAAAATCTATTACGCGATTGTGTCGCTAACAGTATGCGTTGAAGAACCAACAAATGTCTCATTGGAACCACTAGTAATCATGTTGAATTAATTGAATTTGTGAGCTACATCAAAATAATTTCAATAAGCAACAATCAATAGATGAGTATATGAAGAATTCATAGTTAAATAAAGTAAGAAGAATAACGAGCGACATTGAAGCAGTTTTAATAAGTAATAATAAAAAAATGGGTATATCTGAATTTGAAGTTAAAGAGATGAAGGAGAACAACGTTTCATCTTCAATAGCCGATTATAGATTCAAAATTTAATTTATTAATTCTAATTTATTAAATCACTCATTTCAATTCAATAAATACCCTCAAAATAAGAAGAATTTGAGCATTTCCTTTGAAGCAATGAGGGAGCTACATTTTCTTCAGCTTTTATAAATAAGTATAGATTAGATATTTTTAATAAAAATACAAGTGCGACGATGCATCTATTTATTTACGAAAAGATAACCTATTTAATTAGCACATAATGAAGACATATTATTTGTACTAATTAAGAATATGCAAATCGAGTCTCCGTATCAAGACTTACACTTACACTTACTAAAACGGGCAACTTCTCCCTTTTTAAATATTAGTATTAGTGTATTAAAACAAAGTTGTCCATATGATTCAGGTTCTGACTTTTAGGTCATGTATTCGAATTCAGGAAGTGTGTTTTTTGTAAGAGTTTGGGACAACTGATGATTTTATCTGCTCCGCTTAAATCCGAAAGGGATGATTTGACGGTGAGATTTCTAACAATTTCAAAAAAAAAATAATAAATAATAAAAAAAATTAGAGGGGGCAATATTATACATTTCCTAGCTGTACAATTACAATATCCTACCTACCTGGCTACCCAAGATATTTGCCATATATAAAAAATCCTTCAGATAAATTAATAATTGATAAATGATCAATCTTATCACATTCCAAAAGCAAGTGGATAAACATTACCACGTGGACACACCCACAAAAAACCTACACGTCTAGTCAGCAAAACTATTAAAAATCCAAAAAACTTTCTCACGAATCTCAGCCACATGAACAGCGTCGATTCCCCGCAAATAATTTAAACTATTCCTTTGGATATTCCCTTCCGTTCCGTCTCCACTATTTACCAAAAACTCCTCAATCTCCTCCTCCTCGTCCTCTCTCTCTCTCTCTCTCAAGTCTCTTCAGTTCATGGCTTCCTCTTCTCAATTCCTTATCTTTCTTTGCTTCATTCACCTTGTTAACACAAATGCTATTGCTATTCCTGTCATCAAAGATGCATCCACTCTGCAATACATTGCCAAGATTCATCCAGGCGCTTCACAAATTTCCATCAATCTTGTTCTTGATCTCAGCGGTCCCCTGATCTGGGTCGCTTGTGATTCTGCCGATGTGTCATCATCTCGCCGGTTGATTCCAAGTCAGTCACTTCAGTGCTCCAGAGTTGGGAAATCTCCTGATCCTGGGAGTAACAGAGATACGTGCGATGTTATCGCACAAAATTCCATCTCAGGATTGGCCACAAGAGGGGATTTGGTGGAAGATATAATAGCCGTTGGATTGAAATCGAACCCATTAAGCACAGCCGTTGATCAGCTCCTCTTTTCTTGTTCTCCAACTTTTCTTCTGCAAGGACTTGCAAGTGGTGCGAGAGGAGTGCTAGGCCTCGGAAGGGCTCCAATTTCACTACCCTCACAGCTTGCCACCGGAATCGGCCATCAAAGGAAGTTTTTTATGTGTCTCTCATCCTCAAACGGTGTCGTATTGCCCCACTCCACAACAAAGTTGCCATTGATTTACACACCTCTTATTGGCAAGTCACAAGATTACTTCATCAATGTTAAATCAATCAAAATTAATGGAAGCCCATTATCAATTACTATCAAAGGATCGACAAAATTGAGCACAATTGTTCCTTACACAACAATGGAAAGTTCAATTTACGCAACATTTGTTAAAGCTTTCATGAAGGCTGCTGCTGCGTCTAGGAACATGACTATGGTGGCACCCGTGGCTCCATTTGGGCTCTGCTTTAGCTCAAAAGGGTTTGATGGGTTCACAGTGCCAGTGATTGATTTGGTGCTGCAGAGTGAAATGGTGAAGTGGAGGATTTATGGGTCAAATTCTATGGTGAATGTGAATGAGGAGGTGACGTGCTTGGGTTTCTTGGACGGTGGCTCTGACTTGACCAGCTCAATTGCATTAGGTGGATTTCAGCTGGAGGATAATGCGTTGGATTTTGATTTGGGTACTTCTATGCTAGGATTTAGCTCTTTGAGGGGGACATCATGTTCCGATTT
The DNA here is from genome assembly GCA_019454045.1 of Zanthoxylum bungeanum. Classification (NCBI taxonomy): domain Eukaryota; kingdom Viridiplantae; phylum Streptophyta; class Magnoliopsida; order Sapindales; family Rutaceae; genus Zanthoxylum; species Zanthoxylum bungeanum. The sequence continues at coordinate 179,856 of SKCR01047279.1, forward strand.
TGTACGTAATTCTTTATATGCTTGAAGATTCTCGTTGAGTTTTATTAATCATTGTAGTTGAGTATACGTACACGGGTCATTTTGTATGTTGAAGTGTTGAACATGTAATAAAGGGGAGAGAGAAAAAAAATGATCAATTAGTATTAAGTATTTAACGAATCTCAAAGATTTCAAACCATTTGACTAATCAATCAAAACATAACATCACAAAGTCCTTATCTAGAATCGCAACTTTATCTATAAATCACTTGCATAATGAATGGAAATTATAATTTTTAGACAATTTAAAAGGTTTTTTTGGTCAAATTGGGCACTCATTTGTTTTTTTAAAGAAATTAAGTAAATTCATGATTTTGGATAAAATTATTATATTTTCATTTCTTTAAGTTTTTTAAAAAATAAGTATTAAGATTTGAGACAAACCCTTGACACTTTGCGATCAACTCTCGTGATACTTGCTACTTTTTTGTTACATATTTTTAGGACACTTGCGAGATAAGTCACAAAAATCCATAAAAAAAAAAAATCTAACTTGTTTATGATAGTTTATAAACAACAAATGTTTGTGCACTTTTAGATTAAAAAAATTTATGTTTTTTAAGGAAGAGGAGAATAATAGTTTTGTCTAAAAGGTGTGCATTTGTTCATTACTTCATTTATAGAGAGAATAAAATTAGTTATCCAAATTTAATAAGAAACCTTTTAGATTGCCAAAAAAATTGATAATTTCCCCTTAATCAATAAATGGTTTAATGCGTGCAATAAATAATTCATGTATAATCAAAACATATTATTTTTATTTTAATAATTAAAGATCTCAAGACAATGAGATTGAATAGATGGACCCTTTTTATCCAATATGACCCAATTAAATATAAGCACGTATGTTATAGAACTAAAATAACCCAACAATGCCATCAATCAAAGTCAATATTCTGTCTTCAATAAATAACCTTACAGCTAGCATGGCCTTCGTTGCCATTCTTGACATCTTTTTAGCCACCTATTGACGCAGCACGCTACAACTTGGCCCGCTAGTAGATTTGAAAATCTACCGTCACGACTCCGAAAATGCTATATAAGTCGAACACATCCATGCAAAATGATCAAAAGTAAATTAACCAAAAATGGCTCTCTCATACAATTTTCTACTCTTATGTTTTCTTCTTTGCTTTGCATCTCCCATCATAGCCCAAACTTCATTCCGTCCCAAAGCCCTCGTTCTTCCAGTACTAAAAGACGCAGCTACTCTTCAATATGTCACTCAAATCAAGCAACGAACCCCTCTTGTGCCCGTAAAAGTAACTGTTCATCTCGGAGGCAACATTCTCTGGGTTGATTGCGAGAAAGGCTATGTGTCATCTACCAACAAAACAGCCCGCTGTGGCTCAGCTCAGTGCAATCTTGCAAATTCTAAAGCTTGTGGTGGTGGCATATGTGGCGCTGGCCCGAATAATCCCATCTCAAACACTGGCACATTCGGCGACATACGCATAGATGTTCTGTCCATCCAATCTACCAATGGGCGTAACCCTGGTAGGGCTGTAACGGTGCCTAATTTTATCTTCCTTTGTGGTTCAGAATTTGTCTTACAAGGCCTTGCTAACGGTGTTGTTGGTATTGCTGGTCTTGGAAGGAGTAAAGTTGCATTGCCTTCACAGCTTGCTGCTGCTTTCAGCTTTAATAGGAAATTTGCCATTTGCTTGAGCCCTTTCAATGCTTTCGCGCAAGATAATGGTTTCATAATTTTCGGTGATGGGCCTTATATTCTTCTCCCAGGGGTTGATGTATCAAAATCACTTACTTATACTCCACTTTTCATCAACCCAGTAAACACTGAATCAGGTTTCTTAGGCGAACCTTCAGTTGAATACTTCATCGGTGTAAAATCCATTAGAGTCAGCGGAAAAGCTATACCATTAAACACAACATTGCTGTCAATTGACAGTGAAGGCTTCGGAGGAACAAAGATCAGCACCGTTAATCCTTACACAGTCCTGGAAACTTCAATCTACAATGCTCTTGTTCAAGCTTTTGTAAATGCCATGCCAAATGTCACCAGGGTGGCTCCAGTTGCGCCATTTGGGGCATGCTTTAAGTCCAGTGACATCGTTAGTTCCCGTTTGGGACCCTCAGTGCCTCTAATTGATCTTGTTTTGCAGAATAACAACGTGATGTGGACCATCTTTGGTGCAAATACAATTGTGAGGGTTAGTAATAATGACGTGTCGTGTCTTGGGTTTGTTGATGGAGGAGTGAGGCCAAGGACTTCAATTGTTATTGGAGGGCATCAATTGGAAAACAATCTTCTTCAGTTTGATTTAGCTAGTTCAAGACTTGGCTTCAGCAATTCGTTACTGTTCCAACGAACAATTTGCTCCAACTTCAACTTCACTTCCGCTTAGTTATGCAGATAAGATATCAATAGTATTGAAATAAATGGCCACGGTCCACATGGACACATAAAACTACGTACGTGGCATTGTGTTGTAAAATTTGCTGCATTATAATAAAGACTCGGGAGAGTATAATCAGATATAGTATATGCTGCTTTGATGCTTTTTCAATTGATTCCATGTTGCATTATTGGCTTATATTAATATTGCTATCAATATCACATCGTTAATTGTTACATTATTAAAGTCATAAATTATATAATTACTTTGAGATATATGTTCACGTCACGAATCGCTTTTCAAAGGAAAATCGTTTTCGAAATTTTATTTTCCAGCTCGAGAGAACTCTTTTCGAATTTTCAATCCATTTGCATTCCTCCATTGACTGATAAGTAAACGGTCATTGAAATGTCCAATTTGCCCTTTAATCATTTTGATCTCTCACAGCTCCAAGAGTCGGTTTGGTATACTTTTTATACACCCTTTTTTTTTTTTGCTCTTTGATATCATTAGGCTACCTTGCTAAAGATCGAGTTAGCATTTCGTTAAAATATAAAAAATAAAAAGAAAAGAAAACGCAAGAGAAATGGTATTTAGTGTTGTTCTTGGATAATTAATTTGGATGTGAAGCATTTGTGCTGTTCCGAGTAAGGATTACTACGATTCGGTATGATTATAACAAAAATTTGTAATTATAATTATCCGATTTTTTTTTTAAATAATTATATGATTTTTTATTAAAAAATTATAATTATTTTTAATTTCCGGTTCGATTCGATACAATTCGTTTTTTTTTTTAAAAAATTTTAATAATAACAATTAAAAATTTAAAAATTTAATAACATTAACTAAATCTAACATTTGCTTAAATTTTTAATATTGTAACTCTTTTAACCATCACAACTATGTCAATAAATTTTTCATAAGATATAATCATCATTTAAATTATTTTAAATGCAGGAAAATAAAAATAATAATAGCCAAAACAAAAAAAATTATAAATATTTCATGAAATTAATCATTATTAAACCCTAAATAAATTAAATAATATAACAAATATAATTATAAAATAACAACATAATATTATTAGATTTTAAAAATTAAATAATTTAATTAATTCGGTTCGTTTTTTTTAGTTACAAATTTATTATAATTCGTTTCGGTTCATTATTTTATTTAAAAAATCCAATAATTATTTTTGAAAAAAAAAATGTCACTTCGGTTCAGTTTAATTTTCCAATTTCAGTTATTTTTTTGTCCACCTCTAATTCTTAGAAACTTGGGAGATGCCTAGAGGTGTCCGAATCCAATTTTTTGTTTATATATAAATTAATAATAATAAAAAATTTACTTTGTGTGTTTTATAAATTAATGAAAAGTTTCGTTTGTTAATGAGTTAATTTTGATTTACCCTGCGAAAAGAAAGAATATCTAATATTTTTTTGGTGAAAATTAAAATTTATCCATACTGAATCAATTTTCTCACTACTACATTGAACTTGGATGATCTCTGTATAGGAGCTGTGATTTGATCTATTTCTAGTTAATGTATGAATGAGAGGTCTCCAAGGGACGTGACTTGGTAATGTAGAGCTCATGATCTCACATTGAGATCTAGTGTTCGAATTCAAGAAGGATAATTATTGTAAGACCGGAATGAGTGGTTTGACGATGAGATTTTCAACGAATTCAAAAAAAAAAAAAATGTATGAATGAGAGAGTTTCCCAAAGATATATACTTGGGCTATATATATGCACACACATTGGGATTTTGGAGGGAAAAATCTTATTTTTTACATGAGTTGTGTTTCTAACATTGAATTAGGATTCCCTCAACCGTTGGATAGGTTTCATGCCATCCTAATCCTTTGTTACCTATCTGAGCAATTTTTTTTTTCTTGGTGTATTCTATCCTAAGACCAACATCTGATCAATGAAACTTGATATTTCGATATTGTGACATAAAAAAGCCGATAGAAGTCGTCAAAGGAACTATAGATGGAGCCTAGCCAAGGGCTGGAACTAGGACAGAGCCTTGAAGCCCAAAATGAGGATGGAGCCTTAAAACCCAGATGGAAGATGGAGCCCATGAGGGAATCCAAGAAAGAGTGCCTTGTTTGGATGGATAACATACAAAATATTATTGTATTGCTTTGTGTGTATATGTACTAAATTTAAAAATATTATTATTCTGTACACTCTTTCAGCTACTAAAAAAAATGATCACTTAAATCATTTAATTTATTCATGTTTATTTATTCTATACATGCATAAAGTTTATTCAACACACCCAAAAACCTAAATTAATTAATTAAAATATTTTCGAAGAACGATTTAAAGTATAATTCTCCTATTAAACTAACAAATATATCAGCACAGCTATGAATTCGTAAAAAAATTCGTCACAGACTTTGTTTTTAAATTATAATTCACAAGTGGGTGGGTTCATGAAAAGCCACATGACAGTTCATTAATCTCGAAACAAATTAAGCGCAAATTAAAAGTACAAACAAAACGAAAGATATATAAAGTAGCCACACGAGTCACCGCTCATTGATCGCGAAACAAACTAAGGGGCAAGCAAACGAAATGAAAGATAAAAGATTTTACTAATTAAGCATGGGATGTAAAGTTGAAATTGGAACAAGTTGTTTGACGGAACAGGAGAGAAGAGCTGAAGCCTAGCCTTGATGCTGCCAAATCAAACTGTAGAAGATTATCTTCCAATTGATGACCTCCTATCACAATGGAAGTCCTTGGGTCCACCCCACCATCCACGAATCCAAGGCACATCACATCGCTTTTAACATTTACCATTGAATTTGCACCAAAGATACTCCAGATTACACTATTACTCTGCAACACTAGCTCAATCTGAGGCACTGCTGGTCCAACACGTGTGCTGCCAATGTGGGTTGAATTAAAGCACTTCCCAAATGGTGAAACTGCTTTAACTCTTGGGACATCGGCTAACTCTTTGATGAATGCTTTAGTAAAAGCTTTGTAGATTGATGCTTCCATCACTGTGTAAGGATGGACGGTGCTGATCTTGGTTCCACCGAAACCCTTTTTGTCAATAGATAGCAATGATGTGTTTAACGGGACAACATGTCCGTTGATTTTAATAGACTTTACTCCAATGAAGTAGTCAGAAGAAGGTATGTCTGTAAAAGTAATAGATGCTGTTGTTACAGGATTGAGGATTAGTGGGGTGTAAATGAGAGGCGTGGAAACATCAATGCCAGGTTGCATAACATAAGGCCCGTCACCAAACAAGACGACGCCGTTAGATTTGGTGGAAGGACTCAAGCAAATGGCAAACTTTCTACGGAAGCTAAAAGCAGAAGAGAAGAGAGATGGAAGTGAAATTTTAGGTCTTCCAAGGCCAGCCATACCCATAACGCCATTTGCAAGACCTGTTAAATGAAATTTATCAGCACAGACAAAGAGAAGCTTAGGCACTGTAACAACTTTGCCTGGATTCTTGCCATCGGTGGATTGGATAGAAGCGACATCCATAGAGACCGGACCGTTAAAGGAAATGCCGTTTAGAGTGTTTTCTGGTAAGAGATTGCAAGTATTATTGTGGCAACCTGGCCTAGGTTTAGAACCAAAGCAGTCAAAACAATAAGGAGCATTAGCGAGGGAGCATGGAGCCGAATGGCAAGGGGCAAATTTATAGGAAGATGATACATATCCTTCTTCACATGTGACCCAAAGAAACTGTCCTCCAAGATCAAGGGTCAATTTAACTGGCACAAGAGGGGTTCTTTGTTTGATCTGAGTTAGATATTGCAGAGTTGATGAGTCTTTGGTAACCGGAAGAACTAATCCTTTTGGTCTAAAAGATGTTTTGGCTATTGAAGGAGAGATCAAAAGGAGCAGATAATAACATGCGAGAAGAAATTTGGAAGAGATAGCCATTTGGTTTTGGAAGTAGCTAGTAGCGACCAGCAAAGTTATTTATAGTTAGTTTTTTATGTTTCATATATTTTGCCTTTATGAACTTTCGGCTAATAAAACAACTTTACACCAATACTCTCTGTTACATAATTTAAGGTTTTATTAAAATATTTCAAGTTGATCATATATCGAGATGATAATATACATCTATATATTATTTCAAGTTGATCATAGATCTCGATGAGATGCTATCATGACAATAGTGAACGACGATTATACAGGAGATTTTATTAAAAAACCTAATAAAAATAGAAGTTTTTTTATTTAATCAAAACTTAACTTAAAAAAATAGAAGTTTCTCGATCTAATCAAAGTGTAATTTAAAAATGGATGGGGCTATTTGCACTTTAAACTAAGAGGGGCAATGGGCCGAGTCAGACCCGGGATTTGATAAGCCCGGCCTGAGTCCGACAAGGAAAATATTAGCCCGGACTCGGGAAAAGTTCGGCCCGAGCGTCTGTCGAGCCGAGCCCGGGCTTTATCCGACCTATTTTTGTAAAAAAAATTTGAAAAAATGTTAAAAATATACAAATACAAAATACATTCACATTATATGCAAAAATAATTCTAAAATACATCAAAAATTTCATCGATAAATTAACAATCCAAATACCACAAACAAATGCAAATGCTATAAACAAATGATTTTTTGTTTTTTTTTTGTTTAAGCTCGGGTCGGGCCGGATCCAGGCTTGATATGCTAAGCTTGGCTAGGGCCCGAGCTCGAGCCGGACCGGACCCGGGCATTCTTCCATCTCTACTCTAAACACTCATTTATTGAAATTTTAAAATTAATTTTCGCTCAATATACTATTTAAAATTTAAAATACCAAAAAAAGCATCACTTCAATTCTTTATATTATTATCCATTTATCTTTAATGACTCTATAAACTCATTAAAATATTCAACACAGAAAAAATTAACTTTGAACACCATTTTTCATTAAAATTTATTTAAAAATATGGCGTTCAAATCTTTCCTTTGCTTGTGAGATAGGTGTGGATACTATTTGAAGAAATTATTAAATAGATACAAAATCAAAAAGAAAGAAAAATAGACAAAAATATAATATGTTTATAAATATATATTTAATTAATACTCGAATTTGGTATGGCTTCTTCTTTGGAAGCTATTGTTCGAGTAATTGAAGATTTATCCCGAAATTGATGGTTGTTTTTCGTTCGAAAGATAATGTAGGAAATTAACAATTTGAATAAATTTCTCCCAACAATGAATTTGTTTGGTTAATTGGAAACTAAAATAAACTTTGCAAGCAAACAGAAAAATCAAAATGTTAACGTAGTTCGACGGATAATGGCTCCAACATACGACCACAAGCTCAAAAATGATCAATTTTCTCTCTCTCACTAAATTTTTCGAACTCTCTTTACAAGTGATGAAATATCCAAATTGTTAACCGAAAAAACTTCCTCCTACTTCTGAACCTATTATTCCACCAGCTCATGACATTAGTCGATATCGTCTTGCCTTGTCAATTCAATTCAACAAAATATTTATAGTGTGAGAGCTGAGGGACTCTCGGTGGCGGGTTACTCTTATCATTATTCTCTATCAACGTATAGCTCTAAGTATGTAAATAAATGACAAATAAATTCATTCCCGGCTTGTTGCTTGTTGTTTGGGAAAATGGGCAAAACGTTTGTGTTATTTATGTTTTAAAACTAAACAAATTTTTCGTCTTGCAATCATGTTTTACAATAATTACAAAAACATTTATAAATAAACACCACAGGAGAATTTCCTTAAATTTTAAAATATCATGAGATTTTACTTAATTTTATCGAACACCATAAGATTTTTTGTTATTTTCCCCTGGTTTTATAGGCTAGTTACAGAATTAGAATGCAATTGAACTGCATTCAAGTGCTTTTCTTCTTTGTAGCATTTAAAAATATTAGTAATAAAAAAAACTTTGAAATGTATTTGCAGCTTCTAAGAAATTGTAGTTCATCAGTGTGCTGTGAGCCACTTGTTCTAGAAAGCAGGAGTCCTACAAACCAGAGACGGCATATTTTAAGGTATAGAATCGAATTAATACAACTTGTTAATAACTTAATAATAAGGCATGATATACAACTCTGACACCATACATGCCTCCGCCACTGTGTCTGTATGTGATTAATGTTTGTTAAGTTGAGGTTTAGATGCAGGCGTATAATTGTATTTTTTTTATATCTTTGTTAATATTTTCATTATTTTTATGGTAAATTTAGTCAAATATTTGAATAAAATAAATTTAAATTTAGAATTATTCAAGTGATGCATTGTAAAATTTTATAGTCTTTTTTAATAGGGTTTGAAAAATGAGTCTGATTTTGAAAAACTCTTCATAATTTTAAACTTGTTTATTTAATTTGGATCTAATAAAACACAATAATAAAAAAATGATTTTTCTAAAATCTTAAAAACATCAATAAACAATCTTTGAATTGAAAACAAATTTTTCAAAACCCGGCTCATTTGCCATCTATCATTTAGTTTCCTTCTACAAATAACAAGGATTCTATAATATCACCTCGTACCATATGATCCTTCTCTTTTGCACTATTATACTTACCATCTCTCCTTCAGTAGCCCTAAACCAAATTCATTAGTTCTTCCTGTAACAAAAGAACCATCATCAACTCCCCCATACCTTTCTCAAATCAAAACTAACCCTAGATCTTGGTGGCAAGTTATACAAAAAAACAGTACAGTCTTGTACAAAAACAGTATAGACAAAATCAAATTCTAATTTTAGTGATGGAATATATTTCTATAATCAACACATGTTCTATAAATAATAATAGCACGTGCACTTGTGTCGCCTACTCACGTACAAACAAAATCAACGTTCAGTAATCTTATCATCTCGAGATCTACGATCAACTTGAAATATATTTATACTCTCAAAAATTGTTATAATGGAGTATTGGTTGGTGTACTACATATATTTAGTCAAAGTTAATGAAGTTTTATTGCAGAGCTGGCCGGCATGGGGGTTGTGATTAGAGATTGTAAGGGTCGGGTGGTAGCTTTTGGAGTTTGATCTAACACTTCATTTTGTAAGAGATTGAGGTAAATATTCTTTATATTTTAATTTAAATGTAATTACAGCATAACGGTCATTATATAGGCAATACAAGTAAATTAAAATAGGAAGGGAAAATCTAATTATATATACAATGAATGAAAATCAGAAGTTGTATATAATATATGACTATAATAGGAATGTAAATAATAATATCCTTAACACCCCCCTCAAACTCAAGTTGGTGGAAGAGAAACAAGCTTGAGTTTGGAAACCAATTCGCAAAAACGCCCTTGAAGCTGAGGCTTGGTAAACAGATTAGCAGGTTGCTCTGCAGAGGGAATGTCATAAAGTCGAACAATGCCTTAGCTGATATGGTGATGAACAAAATGACAATCAGTTCCAATGTATTTCGTGCATTCATGATAGACATCATTATGCTCGATATAAATGGCACTTTTGTTGTCACAGTAGAGAGGGGTAGCATGGGAATGAGGAACACCCATGTCAGTGTCACCAAGGAGCCATCGTAACCAAATGAGTTCTTGAGTAGCATCAGCAATCGCACGATATTCGGATTCAGTACTGGAGTGAGAAACCACTAATTATTTTTTGCTACGCCAAGAAATAAGAAAGTCACATAAGAAAAGGCATAAACCAGTTGTTGACCGTCGATCAGTGGGATCATCCGCCCAACTAGCATCAGAATAGGCACGCAGCTCAAGAGATGAAGCCACGGAAAAATGAAGACCATGAAATAATGTGCCTTTCATGTAGCGAAGTAAATGAAGAACAACATCATAGTGAGCAGAGCGGTGGGCATACATAAACTGGCTAACAATATAAACCGCATAGACAATATCAGGCTGAGTAATTGTTAAATAAACCAAGCTGCCAACAAGCTGACAGTAAAGAGTAACATCAAGAAGAAGGGTACCATCAGTGACAACAAGTTTAATTTGAGTATCCAGAGGGGTAGAGGTGGTCTTGCTATCAGTCAACCCGACCCAAGCCAGTAAATCAGAAGCATACTTAGCCTGAGATAGATAATAGCCAGTTTGATCAGAGAGTACCTCAAGACCAAGAAAGTAGCTGAGATGACCAAGGTCTTTCATCTCATAATGGTGTTGAAGAGAGGTCTTAAGTTCAGAGATACCGTGCAAATCATACCCCGTGATAATCATATCATCCACATAAAGAAGAAGCAAAATAGAGCCATGATCAGTTCACCGAATAAAAAGAGCCAAGTCATAGGCACTGGAAGTGAATCCAAGTGTATGAACAGTGGTGTTGAATTTCTCAAACCATGCCCGGGAGATTGTTTAAGACCATATAATGCCCGATGGAGTTTGCAAACATTATTAGGAGGATGATGGTAACCAGATGGAGGTTTCATGTAGACCTATTCAGAAATATCACCATGAAGAAATATATTTTTTACATCCATCTGAAACAAAGTCCACTATCGAGAGGCGGCTACAATTAGAAGACTACGAACGGAAGTCAGACGAGCAACATGGGCAAAAGTTTCTTCATAATCAATCTCATATTCTTGAGAAAATCTATTGGTAACAAGACGAGCCTTATATCATTCAATAGAGCCATCAAAATTTGTCTTGATTATATATATCCATTTAAACCCAATCGTAGATTTTTCCGGTGGAAGATCAACTAGGTCCCATGTATGGGCTTTGTCAAGTGCCTACAATTCATCAGCCATAGCTTGCTGCCAAACAGGGTTAGAACTAGCCTCAGAGTAAAAATGAGGTTCATATTGAGTAAGAGTAATAGAGAAACAATGAAAGTCTCGAAGTTTGATAGGAATTACTATCACCATAATAGAACGTCGAAGAGAATGAGGATTACCTGAGGAGGATAAATGGGAGCCGGAGGTGGTAGTGGGGGATCCGGTAGGCGATGCAGACGGTGAGAGATCAACTGTAGAAGGGCTGTTTTAGGGAGGTACATCAGAGTTTTCATCGGAAAACAAATTAAGAGTGTTATCTGTAAAGAGGAGACGAGGCGAGGAATGGATAGATGGAAATTTGGAAACATGGGAAAATATGTGATGTTCCCAAAAGGTGACATGACGAGAGATACAGAGGCGATTGGAGATGGGATCCCAACACCTATACCATTTGTGTTCAATGTCATAGCCCAAGAAACAACATAGTCGAGCTCGAGGTTCTAATTTAATGTGTTCATGGGGTTGAAGAATAGTGAAACAAACACAACCAAAGACTTTAAGAATATTCTAGTTTAGAGAAGTACCATGTAATTTTTCATAAGGGGATTGATTGGCTAAGACAGAAGACGGAAGGTGGTTAATGGTGTAGACACTTGTGAGGGTAGCTTCCCCCCAGAAACATTCAGGACAAGAGGAAGATAAGAGAAGAGTACGAATTGTATCTAAAATATGTCTGTGTTTGTGTCAGCTCTCCCATTCTGTTGAGATGTACCGGGACAAAAGCAATGAGAAATAGTCCTATTTTGGTGAAGAAATTGTAGAAAATCAGAGTCTTTATATTCTATGGCATTGTCAGTGCGGAAAGTTTTAATAGGTCTATTGAATTGAGTTTTAACCATATTTGTAAAGGTTTGGTAAATGGAAGAAAGTTCAGAGCGATTTTTCATAAGATAGAGTCAAGTGTATCGAGAATAGTCATCAATAAAAATCACAAAATATTTTGAACCACCCATAGTAAGAGTATGAGAGGGACCCCAAATATCAGAATGAACCAGATCAAAATGTGAAGAGGAAATCTAAGTACTATTATTGAAAGATAATGCAATTTGCTTGCCCAAATGACAAGACATACAATCAAAGTCTTTATTGGAAACAAAACCTAAATGACAACTAGAAGTTAATAGATGTAATCGAATAAGAGAATATGCCCCAACCGAGAGTGACACAGGCTGAATGAGGTAATGGGTTACGTATAGGCGACAGAGTAATATAGAGAAAGGTCTGGTGGGAGATGTAGGCAGATGAGCTCAAACAAACGACCTTTCTTACGGCCTATCCCAAGTGTCCGACCGGTCCACGGATCCTACACAGAGCAACCAGAAGCAGTAAATAAGACATTAAGACTAAGGTCACATAATTGACCGACAGATAAAAGATTTAAAGTGAGTTTGGGTGTAAGAAAAGTGTTAGAGACAGAGAGATGAGGAAGAGAAATGTGACCAATATGACTTGGGTCATGGAAGATCCATTTACAGTTTGAATAGCAGGAAGATGTGATGGAGTAGATGTAGAGGAAAAGATACTTGAGTCGGGAGTCATGTGATTGCAACAAGCAGAATCAAAATACCAAATGGCAGTACCTGAGATAGTAGAAGAATCAGAGATGTTACCAAATTAGAAGGATATGAATTGAAAAAAAAAAAGGCAAGATCCTGAATAGGATGAGAAGGCCGAGACTGGTCAGTGTCACCTTGATCATCATAAGCTACATCAGAAAGAGACTGACGGCCTTTAAAAGATGGAGTGGTATGGCAAGTAGGACAGTCTCGGTCAAAATGGTCAGGACCCATCTTATGGCAAATTCTGTAACGGCGTGTGGGACATTTGAGGATCAGGTGACCGGGAAATTTACAGTAATTTCAGGGTTTCACGGAGGAAGAACTGGAAGAAAGTGTGGCAAGAACGGTCTCTGTATGATGTATACTGCCAATAGAGTGACGAATTTCTTCCGAAATAAGTTTATCAATGGCAGAATCAAGAATGGGTAGCGAAGTTTGATGAACCAAAGCGGCGCGTGTGGATTCAAACCTGGTGTCAAGAGCCATGAGAAACTGAATTAGTCTTTGGCGATCTCTGTAGGTGGTGAATTTGACAGCATCAACAGAATTGTCCCACTGGGGCTCACAGAGAGCCAATTGATCCCAGAGAAACTGCATCTGAGAATAGAAGTCTGTTATAGATTGGTCAGGTTCCTGACGCATTTGGTGGAGGCGAAAAATTAACTGATACTGATGAGATAAATCTGTGGCTGTATAGCGATGAACAAGGAAGTCATAGAGTGATTTGGCTGTGTGAAAATGATCAAATTGAAGACTGATGGTAGGGACAGAAGAGTTGTGAAACTATGTGATAATCTTGTGATTCTGACTTTCCCAATCTTCAAGGCGATCAGAAAAATCGGTGTCACTCTCGGTTTTATGTTGAATCAGTTCAGTAAGAGTATCAGTAATATAATGCCAGAGTTTACGGCCTTTGAGAAAGCTGCACATGTCTTGGGCCCAGAGAACATGATTGTGACCATCAAAGAGTATCTGAATTGGTTGGGAGATGTATGACTTGTCCATGGTGAAAACCGACGAAGTCAAAAAAATATCCTGAAGGAGACAACCAGACAAAATAATTGTAATAAAGAGGCCAAAAGTGCAATCCTAAAAAAATCCAAAACTTTGGAAAATGACAAAATTACCCCAAACTTTCAAAAATTACAGAATTACCACAAAATATCTAAAGAATCGCAAAATACCCCAAATTGAGGTAAATATCAGAAATATCCAAAGAAGCCGCAAAAACACGCAAAGAGTCAGAATTTTCAAAAATCTAACAAAAACACCCTGACAAACCACGAACGGCATTGAGAACGATGGATGGGGAGCACTGATTGTGGGGAAAGGCCGATTAAGGATCGAGAAGGCGTCCAGAAATGGCGGTGATAGCAGACTCGCCGGTGAGAGAAAACGCCCAATTGTAAGGGTGAGACGCAATGGAGGAGCAGATCCGAGCAGCAGGGGCCGAAATCGGTGTTGAGAAGTGCATAAGTAGAGTGGGTGTGGTGGTGTGAGTCCAACAGTACCGAAATCGGGAGACAATTTGGCTGAAAACACGACGACGCGTGAAGAACTGGCGGAGAACGGAGGCGCGTGAAGTGCACGCGCGGAGACAGTGGTGGTGGCCGGAGCTGGAGAATTAACAGGTTCCGGAGAAAAAACCGTCTGATACCATGTAAGAGATTGAGGTGAATATTTTTTGTATTTCAATTAAATGTAATTATGATGTAACGACCTTTATACATGCAATACAAGTAAACTAAAATACGAAGGGGAAATCTAATTATATATACAATAAATGGAAATCGAAAGTTACCTATAATATACGACTATAATAAGAATGTAAATAATAATATCTTTAACAATAATAATATCCTTAACACGTTCATTAGTGATCATGTGGCTCGCAAGGACTTGGTTCTTCAACATATTCCTAGTGCTGCCCAATTTGTTGATATATTAACTAAATCTCTTGGTTCTGACCACTTTGTTTACCTTGGCAGCAAACTCAATGTCCTTCCTCGATCACGAGTTTGAGGGTATGTAAAGGAATATGCTGCTATATGATTAGTGAGTGGCTACAGAATTAGTGTGCTACGCAAAACAGAGGATTCTAGCCTTAGAAGGTTGATTAGTTATGTTTGTTATGTGGTTTTTATCAACCAATAGAATCTTAAAATTCTTAGAATTAGTTTGTTAGTTAATAGCTTACTGTCAAGATTACATTTTAAATAATTTTAAATCTGTTTTCATGTGAAAGACTGACATTTAACCTCATGTGTTTTTTTTTTCCTTTTTTGTTTTGTTGTTTACTTTATTAATCTTAAAGTTTGTACAGTACATATTTTATATTCTTTTACTATATAAAAATTTAATTAACAAAATACACAATAATTGATGGTATAAATTATAAAATATAGAAAAATATTAAAAATGAATAAAGTTAGTAGTTAACTGAAGGAAAAAAAATTAATTAAAAAGAAAAAAAATTGGCGCCCCTATGATATAGCCTGGTCTAGCTCGGGGCATATCCGTCCATGAGTGTAACATTTTACTATATCTTTACAAAAAATTTTGTAAAGTTATAGTAATAAAATGTAATTTTTTTAAAAATAAAGTTATAGTAGAAAATGTAGATAACAATTATTACAATTATTACACGGTAATTGGGAAATCCGAATATGACAAAATTACAATTATAATTATTATCCTCGGAGCAGACCCTAACGGCAGACCCTGAAAGCGGAGGCAGGGACTGATGAGCAGAGGCAGAGGCAGATGGCAGAGGCTGAAGGCAGAGGCTGAGGCTGAAAGCAGATGTTGATGCTGAGGCAGATGCTGAGTCAGGCAGAGGCAGAAGCTGAAGCTGAGGCAGAGGCTGTTGGCAGATGCTGATGCTGAGGCAGAGGCTGTTGGCAGATGCTGAGTCAGGCAGAGGCAGAAGCTGAAGCTGAGGCAGAGGCTGTTGGCAGATGCTGATGCTGAGGCAGAGGCTGTTGGCAGATGCTGAATCAAATCAGAACTTTCCCGAGGCTTGTTGTAAAACAACAATATCCTTAAAACAAATTTGTCCCCTACCGTAGGTGCAGTAGAACGTGAGACGATTGTTTCCCAGGATACAACGAAACGTACGAGAAAGAGCACCACCAGACTCGTATCCAACGAACCACAAAGTGTTTGAACTCTCCTTTTAACAAAACAAAGAAAATGATCT